>JAXQQM020067040.1:0-74016 GCA_034641835.2 Pinus albicaulis | reverse complement strand
CAATTTTTATAAGAAAAAATATGCAATATTAATAATAAACATAAATTTATTGCAATTTAGGGAAAGCTCGTTCATGTTTTTTCATTTATATTGGAAGGTTACTTTCTTTTTGAAGTAATTTTTAGTAGATCATAGCATATATTGAGGAAATATTAGTTTGACTGAGGGCATCTCAATGTGGATACCTATGCGTTTTCTTAGATCCTCATAACTTACCAACACCTGCTATGTGGTATACACATAATATGGCATTTACCTGAAGTATTTCATATGTATATAGAAGTAAATAAGTTGTATGACAATTGTTATGGCAGATATAAGATGTGTATTATAGTTTATATTTCAATTTTTCTTAAGTAGCATGCATATGCGGTTCATATAGTGACTACAATTACCAAATATATTTCAGTGAAGATGTGAAGATGATCTCTCATTAGGTCCTAATTACTTAAAGCATCATTAATTAGCTTTCCAAATGAATAAAATATGTTAACAAATTAGTAAAAACTAGGAAAACAAATCATGCTTTAAAAAATATGGCACAATGAGTCACACTCTGAGATTTATTTAATTACTCATCAAGTGTCGCTACAACATATATATGATCACCATTACCATAGAAATGGGACATGTGACCATCATTTTGGTTTTGCCAATGACATTCCACATCATGAGCATTGTTTAGGGTTGATTGTGTTGATTTTTTTTAAACAAATCATTTATACATTTTATGAAAATTATAGACACAATTTATAATCACATTACAAGATCATGATGTATGGATATTCCTTATCATTTCTTAGATACTCACAACTTACCAACACCTAATAGATTGATATACACATCATATGGAATTTACCCCTAGAATGCCACATGTATCCTAAAACAATTAGTTGTATGGCAATTGTTATGGTGCATATATGATGTGTATTACAGTTTATCTTATAATTTTGTTGAAGTAGCATACAACAATTTACATAGTGATATGAGAACCACTCTCTAGAGTATACATCAATTTTGTACACATGGCTTTTTAGTTGCTTTTTAAGATATATCATTGGTGATGGTCACATGATTATATAATGAACCATTAAGTTGAACTATGAAATTATTCATCACAACACACACACACACATATTGATGAATTAATAATTTTTCTCATATAATTTTTTAAATCTATTTTGAAAAAAAAAATTTATATATAATTATTTCTAAGAAGAACAAGAGAGAATTCCTTACCATATCTTCGTAAAACATATAATAGCAAGAAAATTAATCTATTGAAATTTCATTTCCAAACATATTCATGGAGTAAAATGAAGATTAAAGGAGATATTCATGGATTTACCTATAACATCACCTCATAATTAAGAATGTAAATGTACAATATTGATGATACATAGGTTAGGAGAAAATTAATCTATTGAAATTTCATTTCCAAACATATTCATGGAGTAAAATGAGGATTAAAAAGAGATATTTATGAATTTACTTATAACATCACCTCAAAAAAGTGTAAATGTACAATATTGATAAAATTTATTTATATATGATAAATAATAAACCTTTATCTCACATGTATCATATAATCTTATAAACAAACACATTCTATAATATGAAATAAAAGTGAAATTACACAATCCACATGGAAATAAGACTTAGTTCAAGCAAAAGAAAATAAAAAATAAACCATAAGTGACACGGATTTTGCAAAGGCATATAAGTATCATTATACCAACGGTGGCCAAAGCGTCGCTATTGCAACGGATGCCTCCAAACGTCGCAATTGCGACACTTAGACATTGTGTCGCACTTGCGACGTTTGGAGGCAGCCGTTGCAATAGCAACGCTTTGGGGCATAGTGTCGCAATTGCGATGTATTCCTCCAAACATCGCAATTGCAACACGTTGTCTAAGTGTCGATATTGCGACACTTTTCTATAAACTTCGGTATAGCGACAGTTTCGGGCGGGATTGAAAACATTTGGGGAAATTTTCGACATTTGGTCAAAAGCGTTGGAACCAAGTGTCAGAATTTCCCCCAAATGTTTCTACTAGTGGGGTTTATTAACACGATTTCTATTTAAAGGGTTTCTGGTTTTATTTGAGTGGCATCTTATGCTGGATTATCTCTGTATCATAGGACTTTAGATCTTCATAAATCCAAGAAAAAACATCAGTAAATTTTTTAAAAAGCTCAAGATATTTCTGTTTTATGAGCTGGTAGTGTTTTGAACAGTTTGATCATTTTGGATTTTTGTTCATTGCCTATATTGCACTCTTCTATTTCAGTTTCAATGGGTTCCATCTTTTGGTTTCTAGCAACATCATTAAAATCAAATAATTCTTCTAGAGGTACCAGTCCCTTTGGAAAATTATCAGTATTAGACTGCAGCACTTCAAAGTCTTCTTTCTATGAATTAGTGCACAGATCTGTTTTATGTGTGTGTTGTTTTGTTAACGGATTTATATCAGCAGTATCAGGAGGTTCTTCTTTGTAAGACCGTTCCTCAGTAGGGTAGCCTTCTTCATACTGTGAGTCTGAATTTGGCACTTCAAACTCATTTTTGGACTGCAGGAAATCTTCTATCTATTTATCTCCTTCAAAAACTTGCTAGTATTGTATATTATCAGGAACTGCTAGTCTATATTTGACTTGGACTGTGTACTGCTTGTTTTGATAATGTTTTTGGCATGTACTGGCAGCAAATGCTAATCCATTGGCAAGGATGTTTTGGTTTCTAGGAACAAAAGTAAGCTCATATTTTGGGAATGTTTTCAAGGGGTCAATAGCATCATCTCTATAGGCTTTTAATTTGGGATGCTTGGCTGTGTATTCTCCATTTATCTTCCTAATGACTAACTCTGAATCTCCATGGACAGTTATCCTCTTGGCTCCTACTTTTTTCCAGTAATTGTAGCCCTAAGAGTAGTGCCTCATATTCAGCTATGTTATTTGTGCATTGAAAGTTTAGCTTGTATGAGCGACCTTCTGCATGATTTTTTTCTGTGTTATGAACCCATATGCCTACTCTTGAACCAGATTTGCTACAAGAACCAAAAAAAATCATACTCCAAAGAGGTTCAATTTCAGAGTTTTCATTAAGTTGATCATGGTCTCCATTATGCTATTTATAGTGGCTGCCACTATGTTGTTTATTGTGTTGTTCTTTAGGGTCTGCACTTTTTTTATCATTGTTTTGTTCCCAGTGGTTTCCACTATGTTGAATGTTTTTTATTTGTTCTTCATGGTCAGCCCTATGTTGTTGGTTGCTTTGTTCCCCATGATCTCCACTATGTTTGCTGTAATATTCTGTTTGGGAAAACTACTTTGATTGTTCCTCCTCCTTTTCCTCTTTTGCTACTGCTGTTTGCTCATTTTCTGCCACTTGTTCACCAAGGTGATCATCATTGTAAAGAATAAATGAATCAAGATCAGTGTGGATGGAATAAAGAGGGGATTTATCTAGTTTTTCTTGAATTTTGACCATATATTTCATGTGAGTTTCCCTATATAGTCTTCTTGGTTGACTAAATACAGGGATGGTAGCATAAGTCATGTCCATTTGTAGGGTACCTTGGAGTTTAGCACCCCATCATATTGAAAGGAGCATGCCATACTTTGGAGGTATATCAGCCACTACAATGTCCATTACTAGGCTCTTGGCTGGTATTTGTGCTAAGTTGACACATAAATATTTGATTAGGCCTAGACATTTAACTCTACTGGAATCAAAAGAGTATAAATCTTTCTATGGTCTAGTTATTTCAAGGCCTAGACTTTCCATTACTACTTTTGGCATAAGGTTGTGTGAAGCACCAGAGTCTAACATGGCATTATGGAGAATCTTATCATGGATGTTTAAACTGACATAAAATGGAGGAACACCTCTCTCTTGAAATTTCCCTTCTACTTCTGGTCCAAACAAAAGCTCGGGTTTGTCATCATTTAAGTTAACAAAATCAACATTTTATCCTATGTTTAAAGCTTTCAAAAATTGAGATTTATATACATCATGAGTGACTAATTCAGTAAGAGGAATAGAGATCTTAATCTTGGCAATTTCATTCTCTATACTGAAAGGTGTCTGAGTTTTTGAAATGTTTAAATCAACCTTGTCAGTCACTGTTTTCTTAGCAATTTCAGCTTGCTAGTTTTTATTATGAACAATAGTCAAAACAGTTTTGTTAGGAGCATTAGATAAGTTGCTATTGTTGCTTTTGTTACCATTGTGTTTGCCACTAGGTTGTTTGTTTTTGCCTCTATTTTTATCAGAAATTTCAGCCACTATGTTAGTGTTTTCTACTGTCTTTTTAGAAATGTTTTCAGGATTATTCCTAGTAGAAATTTCAGAGGTCTTTCTTTTGGGAGTGTCTTGGTTTTTCTTGCTTCTAAGGTCATACTATCTGTGTAATTCCATGATGGCATTTTCAAAGCCTTGTTTGTAGTCTTCATATTCTAGGCTTTCTTCTTCATATGGTGCAAATATGCCTTGTTCTTCCTCAGTGAGGAAAAAAATATCCTCATTGTTTACTCCCATCAAATTTATGTGATTTTCCTTTGTTTCTTCAATTATCCCCTCATCCTCATCAACACAGTTTTCTTGGAAAGGAGGTTTGATTTGCTGATCATGACCTCTTTGTCTAATTTGAGGAGGGTTTCTTCTAAAGTTCTGGTTTTGATTTTGATTTTGATTTCTGTTTTGAGGAGCTGTTTGGTTTTCTCTAGGATAAGCTCTCTCATTCATATTTATTCTCTCCATCATCCTTTCCATTGACCTAACTAGGCTATTAGTTTTAGCATCAGATGTGGAGGTTCCAACTTCTTCTTTGTATTTAGCCTTGTTTTTTACTCTCAATCTAGCCCTTTTAGCAATTAAGTTGGCTTCTACACTTACTGCTCCCCTTTGCATGTCTTCTAGTGTGAGGGGGTCTCTTTCTATTAATTGATAAGACATGTCTGGATCAAATCCATTTGGAAATTTCAATAGGGCTAGGCCTTGTGGGGGTTTCATGTGGGGAGGGAGTGAATTTTATACACTACTGAACCTAGTGTAGTAGTCTTGGACACTCTCTCCAACATTTCTCTTAAGGTTATCATATTCTGACAGTATTTGAAGAGGACTCTCCTTGACTTCCCATTTATTTAAGAATATTTTATGAAAAGTAGAGAGGTCATTTGTACTATTAGGGGTTAAGCCTTTGAACCATTTTCTTACTTCTCCCCTTAAAATTTGAGAAAACATTCTAAGTTTAACAGTTTCATCATCTATTTCTTGTCTGTCAAAGTAGTCATTCATTCTGTCCACATGCTTTTGAGCTGTAGTAGAAATACTAGCATCATATAAGGGAATCTTGAACTGATAGTCCCGTCATCGAACAACTAAAGGTAAAGGAAGGACCAAGGGAGCATACCATGTTGCCATGATATGAGTTTGTGGAAACAATGGAGGGTTAACAAGTGGAGGGTTTACAAAAGGAGGTACAAGGTTAAATGGAGGAAGGTGAATAGTGGGGGATAAAGTTAGTACAATAGAAGTTTGTTGTAGGGTGGATGGATCTAAAACTATCTGAGTTATCCAACTCTGAGATCTAGTCCTAGACAAGCTTTGTTCTAGGGGTGAGTCAGATGGGATATTCTGCAAGTCTTTGAGATTTTCTGGTAGGGAACTTGCTTTGTGGATAGATCTACTAACAGCTGAACTTTTGGATCTAGGAGAATTGCTAAGGATGCTTTCAGGGTTGTCAACTATTGCAGGAGGATTTGGGTCAGGATGGGACCTAGTATGAATTCTTCTAGAAGCTAGGACTGGACCCAATAAATCAGAAAGGTTTAGAGGTATAACAGTCTTAAGACACAAACCAAACCGTGAAATAAATACTTAGTCCACAAAGTATTCTTGACTGGGTATTGTTGATGTTTTGATGATAAAATAAGTTTCCTAATGGAGTCTATGGAAAACTAGTGGAGTCAGCAGGCCTACTAAAAACCAGTGGAGTCACCAGGTGGAGGATTTTGACTTGATTTATGGTTGATTGTTGTCCACCATCAACAACCAGGAACCATTCTTGGTTGACACTTGATTCATCTAAGTTTAAAATGAGGTTTTCTGAGTTTTGAGGTTGTTTCTTACTCAGTTTCCCTAGTATGGTTGCAACTATGTTGGCTCCATGTGATGTGCAATATTGGCAAGAACAAACAATGTAGGGGACACATCAGAACCACTTTGCAATCCTAGGACCTATCCTTCCTAGATTCATAGAGGTATCTCTCTATATATGTGTTTTCAAATGATATGTCTTTATGCTTTTATTTATGATATTAGGCTAGCTATGAAGTTCTAAGGACTTGTTTGTTTGGTTGATTAATTGATAGGTTGACAGATCTGTGGTGTGATTGGTTGAAGGGATGTTTCAGCTGAATAGATAGACCATGAGAAAAAAATGATCCATTGGACTATGGAGTCATAAAAGGATTTAATTGTTCATCGACTCTACAAGGGTTTTCACTGGGCAAGCTAACTATATCAAGTGGATCTTTTAGATTATTTGTGATATGAAATAACAATAAGTTGTGAAGATAGCAGAACTATATTCAGTTAAGAATGTTCTAGCTCTAATTTAACAAGAAAAGCCTTTTAGGTAGCTTTTTGAGGCAAACAAAAGGATTGGACATACCATAGACTTCTTTAGCCAGACTTTAATAAGAAAACCTTTAAGACAACAATCCAGTAGTCCTAGAATTACTTTCAGACAAAGAAAACATTTAAGATAATAGTGAGAGAAGCTAAAGAGAAAGCTAAACGTATCTTCTTTAACTCAACACTCAAAATACCTTCAAAGCAACATTTTGAGGAAGACCAGAGGACAGGGCATACCATAGAATTCCCTGGTTTAGACTCTACTAAGTATACTTTAAAGAAAGGCCTCAAAAACAATATTTCAATCTACACCAAAGGAAAGGGCTTATCACAGACTTCTTTGGCTTGAATCTATTAAATCATTTCTAAGACAACAAGCTAGATGGAACTGGAGAGAAATTAAGACTTCTCCAATCAGACCTTGCAGAAGTAAACATTAAGATAAAGAAGGCAGAAAGAAATAGGGTGCCAAGACAGCATATCATACTCTATAATTTCTATTCTTTTATCAAAGAAATTTGGACAGAATGGAAAACAGAAGGAAAGAAATGACAAAGAAAGAAAACTTCACCATTAATATAGCTCAAGAATCCTGTGAACGTGCTTGTATTACTGATGATCAAAATACTTACATTACTCCATGTACAATAGCTATCTACAACTCAGAGCTTTCTCAAATCTAGCCTAACAGTCCTTAACTAGCTCAACAACAAAAATCAGTCTAGTAACCACCAACTAACCAACACTAAAAATGAAGCTTACATGCAATATTTATCTGCAAATGAGGAGGTGATCCTAAGCTAGGGTTTCAGATGTCATTTATTATAGAGTTAATGTATTTTTGACCTTTAAGACCATGCAAGGCCCAAGGCAAAAATATCTGAGAGTGTTTCTCTAAAATAATAACTCCTAACTTATCTTCTGAGTTAATTTTTGGAAATGTTTGACTTTAAGGCTTTTTCAATAACTTTTACAATAATTGCTAGTTAGATGAAAAATATATCTGACTGTTTGTAATAAATGTTTGATGTTTCATTGAAAGAAAACATGTTATAGGTAGAAAAATATCCTTTGAAGAAGTAATTTCCGTAGGTTTAGTCATTCGAATTTACTTATGGGTAGATCTGCCTCTGTTTATTCTTAAACTGTGTTTTAGGCCTTTAAAATTTGGATTTATCTCTTTAAACTATCTAGTTGCTGCCTTTTCCTTTAATCCTGCCTCTATCTTTGATTATTGATTAATCCCTTTGATTTAACATTTTCAACCTCTATTTTAACCTTTAATCCTTTAGTCTTTGCTGTCTTTCTTCATCATCTTTAATTTCTGCTTCTTAGCTAACCCTCATGATTTGTCTTTGATCTGGGATTTACCCTTATAACCTTCACTGCCTTGTCACAGTATTTGACTGCTTTATTTCTTCTTACTGTGCCTTTTTTTCTGTGTTAATGGTGCAGGGATGCGTTCTTCTACTACTGGAGGGTTTCATTATCCACTGAGGATCACGATTCATTGGGTTTAAACTTTGAATTTTTGCCTCTAGTCACTTTAAAATAGGATAAACCTCTGGATTGTCACCCAGATATTCATCAAAAAGTTTTTTGGACCCTTGGAATCCCTTTCTTGTGCTTCTTCCATTAAACCTGCACATAAAGACGAAAAATTAGCTTGAAAACCTATGTGGAGGGTTTTTTCTACATTTATTGGGGTTTTGCTGGCTTTGCATGGCGAAAAATTGTAAAATGGGACTTGGTTCCATAGGCTGAAACTTGCGGGGAGTTTGAAAGAGGGCGGCGGTGTTTAAATCTTGGCGCGGAGGGAAAAGCAGTTTTTCAAGAGCGGGAAGGCGATTTTTGCATGATCGGGGAGATAGTAATGGTTTTGGGTGGAGGCGTGCGATTCCACACAACGAACGACGCGTGGTAGGTGAAAACCACTCATTTCGCGCAGTCGGAGTTTGTTTAACCCTTGTGCCATTTTATTTGCGATGAGAGCGATCAACTGTTGGATCTAGGGAATGAGATCAACGGTGGTCGCAGGCTTTGGGAGTGGTGGGCAAGTTTAAAGGTGGAGCCTGAGGACAGGTGGTGGAGTATGAATGGGTGTGGGTTTAAAGGAAAGTGAGGCCCAAGGTCTTAATAAACCAAGCGAATTCGTCTGATTTATATGGTAAAGAAAGGTTTGTGAAGGGATTTTTTAACAAAGGTGAAGGGTTTAAAAATTAAAGCAGGGGCTATGCAAATAGGCAGGGTTATGGCTATATGGCGTGGGGGCTAAAACAAAAAGGGGCTCGAGTTAATAAAAAGAGTTGGGTTTATATATTAAAAATAGAGTTTAATATAAAACAAAAAGGGACCCAAAATTTTTAATATTTTGATTTAAAACAATGTAAAAGAGGATCTTTTACATTGTTTTGATAAAATAAAGGAAAAGGATGAAGGTAAAGGGGTTTTATGAAGGGTTTTAGTGGGAAAGTGGGTTTTTAGAGGACGAAATGAGCGAATGAGATTTTGGGTAGGGCGGGAGAGTGAAAATGGGAGAAAAGGCCCAAAATGAGTCTTTTTACGAGCAAGAGGGTATTTTGAGAAGGAAGAGATGAAATATAGTGAAAAAGACTTGTTGAGGATAATGAAGGCAGTGAGATTTCTAAAGATAGCTTATAGGAAAAAAATGTTATCTTTTGCTGCTTGTGAAAAATCAACAATCACCTAGTGAACTCTATAGAATACAGGAGGATAATAGGTCCCTTGTTTGCGATATTATCTATGCTTCTTGCTCAATGTTCATGGAGGAATTCCTCATCTTGAAATCTAAGTTTAAGGGTGACGCTGGCCATACTTTATGAATCTATGTTTCTTTTTCTTTTCTTTAATTCTGTAATTTAGTATTGCTTCTTTTTAGGTTGAGATTTTGTATAACACTGATGTTTCTATGTTTCCCTTGATGTACAAGGCACCTCTACACCCCGAGGTATCGTTGTTGGTTGCACTTCCTTTCCATGGTCTAGATCGTCTTCATATTGCCAGGTATGTTATTATACTCAGCTTCATTATTCTCTTTTTAGGTTATATTCGGCCTTGGGGTTTGGCCTTTGAGGTTTTGTTATTGTTGCATGTACATGTTTACTTTATTAAGACCCTAAACAGGTCACCTTGCTTACTGGTGAGGCCTCCTTCCCTGCGCATATGGAATTGTTTTATTTTATTATAATTGTATAGTTTCTATAAGCATGCAAACCATTGGAGGGTTTTAAAACCGCGGGGGTTTTGTTTTCATATGGAAGTTCAATTAAATTGTTGTGTTGTATATTATATTTGAGTATGGAAAACTCGAAATCCTTTGTAATATTCCCAATTAGTCCTAACTAATGGGAATATTCATTTTTGTTTTATTTTTCTGTTTCATAAATAAAAATGTAAAGGAGGATCGTAAAATGCCTAAACAGCAAATAAATCAATGCCAAATGTGAAAAAGGCTAAATCTTGGCTATGTAAGCAAGCACCCTTAAGTGTGAAAGGCGCTGGATGTTTTAACTGGGTCAACCATGACAAAATCTACAACGTTGTCTTCGAGGAGTGGCCATCAATGAGGCACATCGCAGTTTTAGATGAAGATGGCTTGTGTGAAAGAAGCTATTTCATTGAAGGTGGTTTAGGGTTTACAAGCTCTTAACTTATAAAAGTAAGAGGATGGCGGCATGAAAAGGTTGTTGATGGTATTGTATTTTCTGAAGTATTTTCGGTTTAGACATACAAGCTTTCTTTGGCTATTTAGCCTAGATTGCAAATGTTGTTTAGCATTGGGTGTTCCTGATCGGGAATCCCACCTCTTCCCATTGAGTACCTCTTGGGAGAGTTTGTATTGGATAGTCCACTATCTGGCTTGAGGCCAAGCTTCTTCTTCCAACTACAACACAAATCCTGTTGAGGGTTTGGCTGTCTTTGAAATCTGCAGCAAGTGGAGGCTAAATCTACTCAGATCTAGACCATTCAAGTGCTCCTTTTCAGTGGGGAAGGCTTCTAACCCATTGGCAAGAGAGTATTGGATTAGTGGATGATAATATTCAGATCTTGGCATGTGGCCAAACATTATCTAAACCCTATAGTGCAGTATTGCTTCTAGAACTGCGTTATTTCCGTAGGTGTTGTTGTAGGGTCTTTTGGTACACCATCTGGAGAGTTCGTTTTCAAGTGTTGGGGATCTTCCCTTCACTTTGGAGATCCATTTGAGGGATCATTATATTGTTTCAGATCAAACCAGATCCATTTCCAGGTCTGAATATTTCTGCAGATCTATTGTCTTAAAACTCAGATCTACAAGTAGTACATGGCGTAATGTCAAAAACCCCAAGGGGATTATGAAGAAGAGTCTATTTAGTGTATGGATCTGTTGCAAATCTGAATTTTCATGCACTAATTTTCTCTAGCTCTAAAGTGTAAGCTTCAGATATTGTATGCTCAATAAAATAATGGTGTCAAGGCATTTTCAATCAATGCATGTGATTGCAGCACCTCTTTTTGAGGATTTCTTTCTATTGGAGGCTTCTATTCCCTATTGTACATCTCATGGGCCTCATTTTACATCTAATTTTCTATTGTAAATTTTAAAGAAGAGTCTCCATATTGGCCTCCTGCTCTTACTTTGATGATCTGCGTTATTTTTCATGCATATCAGTCTTGTATTGCTGCATTTCCCATTTGGGAATATTACAATGGTATCAGAGCATCATCTTGGCACAACCTGTGCATTCTAAGAAGCCAATATGTCTTCTAAAGAAGAATAACCTCTTACTGATAGAGAGAAGAGATATCTAAAGAGAAGATATAAGAAATTTTATTACACCAATGACAATGAAGACAAGGGTAAAGCCCTTGTATTTGGAAGTGATGAAGAAGGAAAGGACTTTGCTAAGATCCTTTTGAGAGCCATGCAAGATATTGCTAGAGATATCAAAGAGATGATATTTGATAGAATCAAAGAATCTCCTAAGAGGTTTCATCTCGGAGAAAGCTCTGGCATGTCTCACCACTAGAATGATCAACCAGTGCATCAACCACAAGTTTCCCAACGCTCTACCATGCCTACCTTTTTGGCTATGGGAAATGAAGGGTTTCAAGAGCAAGAATCCCTTGAAGAATATTTTGAAGAATATGAATCTCAAAATCAGAGATTCAAACATTACTTGAGTTTTCAGGAGTTTTTTCACCTCAAGGACAAAATAAGACCAAGTCATCATCATAGAGATGGTGGATTCACTGAGAATCATGATCGACATCACTCTATGGGCAGATTATTTTTACCCAATTTTGATGGGTCATATAAGCGTTCTGCTAAAGCATGGGTAGAAAATCATGACATCTACTTTCGGTTGAACAAGGTTCCAGAGATGGAGGCTATCAAGATTGCAGCAGTGCACTTTGAAGGTGAAGCACATGACTAGTGGGTCCATGGCTTGTCTACATTGGGTCATGCCAATGTGACTTCCTATTCATATTTCACTAGAAGGTTGGTGGAGAGATTTGACAGAAGAGACCTAGAGGCACCACTCATGAGCCTTGCAAAGTTAAAGAAATTAGGTAATACAGAGTCTTATATTTTTGAATTTTTAATATTATCTGTTACGGTTCCTGACTTTTCTGCAGCTAGAAGGGTGTACATGTTCATTGATGGTTTAGATTAACCTCTTCATGGGTTGGTAAAATCTACCAAGCCCACTACCCTACATGATGCTATTGAAAGGGCTAGAGACCTTCAAGATGCCTTGCCAAAAGCAAAGGCAAAATTTCAGCATAAGCCCTCTTTTCCTTCAAGAGGAAAGGAAGAAGGAGGTTCTCCTTCCAAGGAGAGCTCATACAGGAAGCCTCTTGATGAAGAAGTCTGGAGAGATCTAAGAAAGAAGAAGCTATGCTTCACTTGCCAAGAATCATGGGCACTTGGACATAGATGTGCTGCTGGAAAAGCACATTACATAGAGGTCTTCTCAGATGTTGAGGAGGAAAAAGAAGATGAACCAAGAAGAGGTCACAACACTGACACTGTAGGAGGAGAGCCAACACCATTAGGAGATGGAAATGGAGCATTTTCTCATATTGGAGGGGCTCTTGCATATTTGAGAGGAGTACCTAAGTACTTGACCTTAAGAGTTCAAGGTTCCATCTTGAATTATAGGGTCTCTATTTTGATTGATAGTGGGGAAACTCACAATTTCATTGATGCCCATCTAGTGCAAAAGAGGGCAATACCAAAAGATACTTTTGAGGGATTCTCTGTTTTGGTCCCAGGAGATAGAACAATGCAATTCATGCACTATGTCCCATCACTTTCAGTCACCATGGGAACTTATACATTGGTTGATCACTTCTTTGTGTTTGACATACCTGACACCAATGTGATTTTGGGTGTTCAATGGTTGATCACATTGGGAAACGTCACCACTGATTGGGAGGTTTTTCAAAGGGAATGGGTGGACATGAAGAGTGGTTAAACTCAAATGATCAAAGGCATGCATACATACCCCTCACATACCACTTCCACACAAAGACCAGAGATGGATTTACGCAGTGGAAGCAAGGACCTTATAGTCCCATCTATCATGCTCATGAGGTTTTTGCATGGAACACCTTTATTTAGTGGAAAACCACACGAGAGGCCACTTGATTTAGTTTTTGTGGGAAATCGCTCACCACATGATGCTCCAAATAAAAATACAGGAGGGATGGGAGCATTGGAAGACAATAATACAATGCTGGGAGGCTTGGGTAGGCTCAAGGAGGAGGGACATCTTCTTCCCTTATCATCATCACCCACTCTCATTTCTGATTCTGCGTTGTGGGAGGAGAAGAATGGAAGGAATGGCCTTCCAACATACACCTTTGGAATGGGGGATGTAAAGGAGGAGAGCAGCAACATGACAGCCGTTTTTGTTGATACATCATCAACGATGTCATTGTTGGGCAGTTTAGATCCATATTGGAAATCCCAACTGTTGGTGGATTATTCCAAGGATCTTCACACTTGTATGATACTTGATGACCAACTACATGAAGAGGGATATCTAGTCCATGAAGGATTCATCTATCATCATGGTAGGATATTCTTATCTAGAGCCTCCAAGCTTCGAGAGAGATTACTACAAAAGACCTACAAAGAGTTCTATTTTAGTCACACCTGTTCTATGCGGATCTCTGGCTTGTCATCATGAGAAGCTTTGAATGGGAAGGCTTTGGAGGAGAACTACATCAGAATTTTCAAGAATGAATGGACCATGTGGAGTTGGGACAACAATATGACTCTATGAATTTATTTTTTCATCCATCTCTTCCTTCTTTTGAGAGAGGAGATAGGTTTATACACGAATCCATTTGTATGAGGAGGACCGTTGGTGAAGAACATGCTCATGTAAAACATGTTTTATTTTCTGATTGTATGCATTCTTTCACCATGTTTATGTAGGCCATGAATCCAAGGAGGAGTATTATATCTTGTAAACTTCATGGCCAACATGGGGCCACAAAAATTTCTGAACTTGGCCACTCCCTTGGTGGACAAAGGGAGATTTTTCATCATGATGGGTGCTTTCCTAAGGCACAAAATATATCTCACACTTTCAGCCATAGTGAGATAATATGTGCAGCAAGTAAGTGGTGGGGAAACCACTTTCCACATCTAGATCTAATGCAGGCAGGAGATGCACTGTGCTGGTTCCACATGTGGGACTATGACCCACCTCCATATGCACAAATTTTTGTTTGTTTTTACATTGTTTTGCTCCCATACATTGATGATATACTTGTAATTTTTATGGGGATGTATAGAGGGAGGATGGGAGGTATGCATGTGCCCTATGGAATGGAGGTTATCCATGTATCTTATGCTACATTTTTCAGGGAGGACATTGGGCAAGCCATGTTTGTTTCATTTGAGTTATTGTCTCCTTGTGGGATGGACTATTTACATCTCATGAGAAATTTGGAGGAACAATTCATGGAGGGCTGGATTGGTGAACACTTAGCTTATGGAGGAAGCTTATCACATGATGGTGTCACCAATGGAGGAGGAGAAGAGTTGCAGCACTCACCTTATCAGTTGCTTGAGGACAAGTAACATTTTGGAGGGGAGGACAGTAATATTCCCAATTAGTCCTAAGCTAATGGGAATATTCATTTTTGTTTTATTTTTATGTTTCATGAATAAAAATGTAAATGAGGATCATAAAACTCCTAAACAAAAAATAAATCAATTCTAAATGTAAAAAAAGCTAAATCTTGGCTATGTAAGCAAGCACCCTTAGGTGTGAAAGGAGCTGGATGTTTTGACTAGGTCAACCATGACCAAATCTACAACGTTGTCTTGGAGGAGTGGCCATCAATGAGGCACAGTGCAATTTTAGATGGATATGGCTTGTGTGAAAGAAGCTATTTCATTGAAGGTGGTTTAGGGTTTACAAGCTCTTAACTTATAAAAGGAAGAGGATGGCAGCATGAAAGGGTTGTTGATGGTATTGTATTTTCTGAAGTATTGTCTGTTTAGACATACAAGATTTATTTGGTTGTTTAGCCTAGATTGCAAATGTTGTTTAGCATTGGGTGTTCAACATTATCTATTTTGTAATTTTATGGGTTTGTCTTTTCTTTGGAATAATATTTTGCTGTTACCTTTAAGCTTGGAACTTCAACATCTAGAAGATTGGACCTGCCTTGGGTCTAAAACTCTGAGCAAGTTGTAATCCCGAGTTGGGTAAAGGGTTATAGTATTCTTGCAGGTTTTACTGTAATTTTATGGATTATATCGTTTTTATTTACTGTATGTTTTCATTTCTATTTCACTGTCTTTTCATTATGAAATATAATTTCACAAAGAATATATGAATGGCCTAGTTATCTTTACTAGACAATTTTTATTATTGTAAAATACTAGAAACTGCTACTATTCCTTGAGATGTGACAACAATAGACAATTAGACAATTTGTTATTTCTTTCCAATAAACAACTCGATAGTTTATCCATTTTCTTAGTCAAAACAATTGTTCAGTAATAAACTGATTATTCAAGAAAAATAAGAAATTTTCATAGTAGTTCATCATCTACAAATAGAAGAATTATATACTTATCTTAGATTTTCCTTCACTTAACTGAAGGTTCCTGCCAACCTTGAGAGAGGCTATTACGTCCTCTACTCCCCCCGAGCTCCGCATTAGAGTCATTTAGAGAGAATTATTTCCCAGGATTTAAACCTCAGGACCACCGTCCAAGCTAATCTCCTGTCAGGTTTTAGAGCTCCACTGGTTCTAGACCAGCTCTGGACCACACCTTTCCACCTTGTGGTTTTCAACCTTTTTCTTCTTTTTTAACAGAATCCCCTTATTTCCCTCAGGATTTCGTTTGATCCTCTTTGGGAAAAAGGTTAATTGTTAGAAGAAACTACCTCTTCCTCTTTACTCTGGATCTTGGAATTATTTTTACCTTCAGTTAAATCTTTTTCTCAATATAAATTTATTCATAATTAAAATTCTAGTTTTCTTCTCACTAACTATTAATCATAATCGTTAATGTCATTTTACTAACCAATTCAAATGTTTCTTTACTTAATAAAAATAAAAATTATTTTTAAACACCATGTAAAAATGAAACGGGGTGTTACATCTTCCCCTACTCGAGGCAAACCCCATCCTCAGTGTTTACTCCATTCCAGCAAACAGTTTAGGGTAGACTTCTTGTATGGAGTTCTCATCCTCCCAAGTGGCCTCCTCCGAGCTGAAGTGCTTCCATTTCAATTTAACTTGGGGGATGACTCATCTCCAGAGTGTTATTTCTCTGTAATCGAGAATGCACTAAGGTTCTACTAGAAATTCATCGCCTAGTTCTACCTGCGGACACATAAATTTTTACATTAGTTGAATTAAAATCCATATTTCTAAATGTTATAGAACAAACATAACTTACATGTAACTCTTCCATTGTATCACATACTTGGGGTTGTGTATGTATATTTTCATTAGTGACTCATGAAACACATTGTGCACTAATATATGGCTAGGCAATGCCAGTCGATAGGCTACCAGTCCTATCATTTATAGAATTTGGAAGGGTCTACAATATCTAGGGGCCAATTTGGCATAGGTACTCCACGTTAAAGTACTTTTCTTGGGTTTAATATATACATCGATGTGGTCACCAACTTCGAATTCTCGAAAGGTTCTCTTTCTGTATGCATACACTTTTTGCCTATATTGAGCTACCCTTAGATTTTATCGAATTTTCTTTACTTCATAATCCATATATTCTAACATATCTATTCCGAGCATTAACTTTTTTTCCAGACTACCCCAATTCATATGAGTTCGACATTGTCTTCCTACAATGCTTCAAAAGGACTCATTTTGAGGGATTCCCGATACCCATTGTTGTAGGCAAACTCAATCAAATGTAAATATTCTTCTCATCTAGAGGGTTGCTGCATGACATACATGCATAGCATGTCTTCCAATATTTGATTCACTCTTTCAGTTTGACCATCCGTCTTGGGGTGATATGTCGTACTAAATTGAACTTGCGTTCCCAATAGAGTAAATAGTGCCTTCCAAAAAGCTAACGTAAATTTAACATTTCGGTCTAACATAACGATTCTCGAAATGTCGTGCAGTCTAAAAATTTCGCTCATAAAGATGCCAGCAGTCTAAATAGTCTTATAGGTTGACTGAACATGTATAAAATGAGCCACCTTACTGAGCCTATGAACCATCATAATCGAATCATTATGTCTTTTACTTCAGGGTAATATTGTAATGAAATAAAGGGATATAACTTCCCATTTCCATTCTGGTACTGGGATAGGCTGAAGCAATCCCGTTGTGTCTTGGTGTTCTATCTTAACTTTCTGACATTCTAAACACTCAGTCAGATACTCTACAATTTTTTTATGAAGCCTAGGCCAATGATAGTCTTTTATTATTGTTGTCAGCATTTTCTGATAACCGAGATGTCTTGCATAGGTACTCCAATGGTATTCATCTAAAATCAACCCCTTCAGGCTCATTTGATTTGGTATGAATATCTTTCCCCTATATAGCAAAAAATTTTTTTCATTAATTTCATAATCTTATTGTTTTATTTTTTTTTCTGCTTCTTTTTCTTGTTGCCACATAAATTGATATTCAGGGTCTCTTTTCGCTACTTCCACAATTTTATCCAGAAATATAAATTTTGCTTGATTAAAATAGAGTTCGTAGATGCAATGCAATTTCCTACTTTAGGCATCTTCTACACTATTTTATTTCCCTTTTACATGTTGAATATCAAAGTCGAACTCACTTAAGAATGCATTCCATATTTCTTGGCGAGCATTCAAATCAGCTTGCTTAAAATAGTTGGTTAGGCTACTATGGTCGGTTCTTAACACAAACCTTTTTCCCAATAGGTACTGCCTCCAAATTCGGAGGGCATGCACGACTGCAGTTAGCTCCAAACACTAGTAAAAATGATGAAATTAATGACTAGGTGACTAACAATGTTAGTCACCACAATTATTTCAAGTGAGTTACTACTAAATTTGAGCAATTTTATTTGAACAAACTAAAAATGACTAATTTAGTCTTGGAATAGAATATACGACTAGATAATAAGTGACTAAACTAAAAGTGACTAACTTAAAAGACTAATTTAGTCTAGGGATAAAATATATGACTAGATAATAAGTGGCTAAAGTAAAAGTGACTAACTTAAATGACTAGTTTATTCTAGGATTAAAATATATGACTATGTAATAAGTGAAAAAATTAATAATGATTAATGTAAATGACTATTATAGTCCAAGAATAAAAATATGGCCAAATAACAAGTACAATAAGTATATGAATTAGTCATTTATGTCAGTAATTTTTAATTATGTCAGTCCATATATAACATAAAAAAATGGTTGTAGAGCATTTTTTGAAAGACTAAGAAAAAATGCTATGGTGATGAGACATCCTTGTCAGTATTTTGGGAAATAATAAGTTTAAGAAGCTTGAAACAACTCTTGGAGTCATGTTCAATGAGTGACCATAAAATTAGGGGTGTCAGAGTGGCTAATAATCATAGTTTATGGTGGATGATAGTCACCATAAATAACATTTGTCGTTTAGGTCATTTGTTTAGTGGCCAATGTTGGTGAATCACTATATTATATCATGGTACCATATATTTCTTTTTTAAAGGAAAAAATCTATTGAACATGAATTAAGTTGCATCTCGTGTAAATGTTTAATGTCATGATGTTGTGAATGGTTTACACATTATCTGTATCGTATATTTGTAATCACTCCTTTCAAGTTTACTTTAAGAAATAAAGGAAGTGGTGTAGGACCTTTCC
The DNA here is from genome assembly GCA_034641835.2 of Pinus albicaulis. Taxonomy (NCBI): domain Eukaryota; kingdom Viridiplantae; phylum Streptophyta; class Pinopsida; order Pinales; family Pinaceae; genus Pinus; species Pinus albicaulis. The sequence goes on along the minus strand of JAXQQM020067040.1, from coordinate 55,028 downwards.
ATAAGAAGGAATTTCACTAACCCCTGATCTCCTCATATCATGCTTTTAAACATTAGCACATAAATCAAACATATGCCCTAATTTCTCTAGTATGGAAGCCCCTGGATGAATATGATAATGAAATCCTCCCACTTGCTAGTTCTAACCCAACTATTGAATGTCTTTAGTTGGCATGTGTAAATGCCTTTAATTGATCCATGGATATGTATGAAACCTAATTTTGCATTGAAATGATACAAACACCCAAATTAACAAGAGGTATAGAAATTTCAACCTTTCAACTCTCTCATCCAATATTAAATACTTCACTAGTTATTAAAGGGGTAATCTACTTAACTGTATATTAAATATTAAAAAAACTCATACTAACACAAGAAAACAATAATAGTATTTAATATAAAGTTACAATATAGTTAGATGTTAAATTGGCATGTGAGACCCCCTTGTTCATGGGTGTTGGAACAGGGTCCCTTAACAACTGTGATTTTTGTATAATTTTGTATTGTTTAGTCTAACACAGGGGTTTTGGGGTGGGTCAAAGCCCCTAACGCATTGTAAATGGGTCAAGGGTAGACCAAGAATCCGCAAACCACGGTTTGTGAACCATTGGATGCGTAGGCTAAATCGCTATAAATAGATGAACCTTTTTTGAGTCATAGGTAGGAATGAATAGAGATTAATGTGAAGTATGAAATGTTAGATCTATGGTAGGGTTTTTTAGGTTAGGACTCATGCTGGCTATGTGCACAGAGATCCTCTGTTCTGCTGTGTATGGACCTTGCTGGTTGTGTGCGCAGGTGGTAATTTGGGAATGTAGGAGGATTTTTGGGTAATAATGTAGATGTGTGGAAGTATTGTGGATATATGATGTTATCTAGATCTAATCTATTATGATTGATGCAGGCTTGAGTTATATGATGATGTATATGTTTGTAAGCTGCGAACTATCTATGTTTATGGTAAATGTATCTTTAATCTATTAATCTGCTACAAATACACTGTTCTGTGATTATAGCTGGTAGTACGCACATGGATGCAAGCTTGTTAATTAAATCTAATAAACTGTATTCTGTTTATTTATTGAAACTCTTGCGAATGACCTCTAGCTGCATAGATCTGATAATTGCAAACCATCTTGACTTACCTGCTCTCTCCCAAGCTATAGAAACCTGGTTCCAGCACCCTCCCATATTGCTTCGGGTGAGACTTTGGCCTGCGGAAGCAGGTCACTATCGAAAAGGCTAGTAGTATAGGGGTTTGTTGGAAACCTTAACCTCTAAACCTGGGTCAGGACCCGTCGAGCCAAAAAATGGTTCAAAAGACCCGCAATAAGGCCTAGCATGATCGACATATTTGCCAGAAGACATTCGCAGAGGGTGACCTGGTCCTCCTATATGATAGCCAGTTTGCAAAACATCCAGGGAAGTTCTGACAACACTGGCTTGGTCCCTATACAGTTAAGGAAATCACAAATAGAGGAGTTGTAAGGCTAGGCATCCTGTGCGGCGATATGCTCCTCGGATATATCAATGGTAGCCGAATCAAACCATATCGGATCAAATGACTATATGTCCGGAGTAGCTGTATAAGGCGGAATCTTTTTGCCACAACACATGAGTATGCTTAGGGTATGCGTGGGAGGTGGCCACAACTTGGGAGGCTCGGAGTGGCATGTAGGGGGCGCAGGTGTCTGTTTAAAGCGCAGCAGGTGCACTGGGAGCCCCAAGGTGCACTGGGCACACAGGACGTGCGAGAACTAGCCATTGGGATAGTAGAATTGGGTAGAAAGAAGCGATCTTTCGAAATTATGGACCGTTTATCTGATGGCAAGTGTCCATTACAATTCACCCGACCGTTAGCAACTCAGTGGGGTTATAAAAATGGAGGGATCGGTTGGATGAGGGTTTCATATTTTTTTTCTTCTCTGTACTCCGAGGGATTATGCTCTAGGATCATCTGGGTCTACTATACATATGTCATGTCTGAACCATATACCCCCTCTAAGAACAGCCACCTGGGGTTGGGATTCATTGTCCGCCCTAGAATGACGACGACCAACCCAGCAATAGACTTGACAGAGCCAACAGTCGAGGAGGTAGTATAGATTGCATCAGGAGCCATAACAGTTATTTCCACTCTGCCTTAAGTAGCAAATAAAGGGAAACAGAAAGTGCAAGGGCCAGGGAAGCTTGCCAAAGGGGATGGGATAAAATCTCGCACTTCTCTCAGCAATATGAAGCCACCACGACTGATGGACCTGGCTGACTTACCTAAACCAGCAGGCTGCCCCTTATCTGATCAGGAAAAGGCCTAAATCACCCAACCAATCAGGTGGTCGCCCCCATTTGTTCGACCTCGCATACCTTTGACCCATATGCCAAAGAATCGCGATGGCCTAGCCACCTACCTATAGATGTCACTGACCCCAGGCGAGGTCACCATCATTGGCAAACCTGTCGACAAGCTTCATGAGGTAAATTTCGATATTCATGACTTAGAAAACTATGAGGCCTTCCCCCAGCTGGCTCCTAAGTTTTACCCGGAGCGGATACTGGAAGATGATGAGGTACAGGTCGTCCCTATGCACTGGGTATGCAGGTTAGCTAGTGCTAGGCTATTGAACCTGCTTAGGGTGCCACATTTTGGCCACTACAACATTACAGATCATGTGGTCCGTCAACTACTTGCGTTAGTTCATGATGGTAGCTTATGGATTTGGGACCGCATTCCTATTAACGCTGTGCTAATTCACTGAATTATTGACCTCCCCATGGAAGGACCTGACCCAATGCTGAGGGTAGGTAAGAAGTATGAGTAGAAAATTTCCGATAGCGTGTGCGAGAATTACCATGTACTATGGAATATGCAGGGATTCATGATCAATACCATCAATGACCCAAGTACGAAAATGGGTACGTTGTTGCTTGCATGCAAGCTAATGCGCAAATGCCAAGTTGCCACCATACCTGCATATGTTATTCAATTGGCAAGGCGATGCGAAAAATAAGTATGCTTCAATTGGGCCCAACACTTATGTAACGAACTTTTGGCAAACATCCTTGAGGCCCAGGATCGGGGGCACCCATTCTGTTACTCTTGGCTGCTGCTGCTTATTGCGTTGGTCACCTGGGAAGCACCGAAGGAAGATATCCTCTCTGAGACCACCTTTGATATGTGCAAAGGAGCAGTCTACGCCAGCTTATGGGATTCCAAGGATGCGCAGTGTATTAAGGATAATCAGGTCTTCTGGATTCTGTTTCAACTCTGCTTGGTAGCCACCATCAACTTGCGCGTCTATCTCCTGTAGTGTATGATAAAGACTAAACCATCGTGGCATTTCAGGTCACCCTGCACCACATCCAAATCAAAGCACACAAAGATAGCACCTGGGTCATGCTCCCATATATGGCTGCAGACGAGGATATTGATAGCTTAATCACTACTTGGTCCCCGTAGTCGAAGATGGAGTTCAAAACTGGTACAGTAGGCACTTCAGGGGCAAAGGTTTCCCCGACTACCACAGCCAAAGGAACTGGTGGCGCAACCAATGGCATGGCGAAGGCAAGAAACGTAGGGTCCCTGAAGGCATCACATCTAGACAACAAAATGAAGAAGGGTGTGGCAGTACCATCACAGGAGGGGTCGTAGCCACACGTTCCAGAGCCGAGGGATGTTGACTCCCCTGGAGGTACAAAACGGGCAAGTGCAGCTGCTAAGGGGCCACGAAAGAAGTGGTGCTCACAATGAACATGAAGGGATGAATCAATTACACTCACAGAAGGCAACCTGGCACACATCACTGATGCGGTCACCTTGGCCAAGGAGGACAAGTGGCTGACTTTGGAAAAGCAACATAAAGATGTGGTCACCTCACTTCAGGCTGAGTTCCAAGCCTTGCATATGAAGACGGACACACTACACACCAGTTTTGTCTCGGTCTACTTGACCCCGATAGCTAGCCGCATGGCCCTTATTGTGGAAGTAAGTCATCTCTGCCCCTTGCCCAGTGTAGCCCTTACAATAAGTTCACCCGAAATTGGAACGTGAGTACAGGCCCGCACAGAGGTCCAGTTGGATTTGGCAAGATTTCCACAAGAGTCACTACATGCTTTACATAGCTCATTGTTTCAAGAGATCCACCACAGGGACCATCAGACCCACCAACGGCTCTGCGCAGTGGAGCAGAATATTATCGAACAGACAGCTAAGGCAACAAGGGTATAGGTTGCGCACATGCACCTGGAGCATTTAATTAATCAACTCTGCACCGATGTTATGGATGAAATACCTGCCACAGCTACCCCCTAGGCCAAAATTGAAGGGTTGGTCGCAGCCTTGAGAGCATCTAGGACAGAGGTCTAGGTCATCAAAGCTCAGATGGAACAGAAATTCGCAAACTTATAGGCACAGCTGCAGCCAGAAACACCTCTGGAGGTCAAAGCCTAGTGGGTTGTGCTCATCACAGCTGCCAAAAATGTAATCACAAGCCAAATTGCTTAGGGCACCCTATTATTGGACACAACGATGCAACTATGGACCAAGGCACAGCGTCATCCTCTCTTGTGAGAACTTAATCACACGCTACGCTGGAAGGAAGAGGAGCTTGATCAAATGGAAGCTACCTTGACTACATTAGTCCCAACCCAGCGCTTGACTCGACTACGCTCCGGCCAGGCCCTCCAAGATGACATAGAGGCCCTTCGACAGTAGAAGCAGGCATTGAGTGATCGCCTCAAACCATGGGCAGACGATTCCCTTAAGCTATTGCACGATGTGGATGTTACAATGAAATAGTTGAACCATTATATATAGTGTGTAAGTCTTGTTACCATTATTGAAGGCATGTTTTGGTTGTTAACTTAGCTAACATCACATACATTCAATACAATTGTTAGAGGCATCAAAGGATACTCAACCCATTTAAAGTAATGAATAACATTGATTGGGGATTGCTTATTTCTTGGTGGGTGAAAATAGTCTGTTATTATTCCCCACATTTCCATCTGACATGTTGACACCTCATGGGCCAAATTTCCTTCTTAAGGGGGTTGTTTATATAAGATAGGGTTAGGTCAAAGTCTAGAGTGACTTTAGTAGAATAAATACCACTTAGTTGTAACTGTCAAGTTAAAGTGGTGCTTTCATAAATTTGAAGATGCTTCTACCACATTGCAATGTCTAAAATCAATTAATTGCCACTTGCTTTTGTTCATCAAAAAAATTTCAATAAAAAAAACAATGTATGTTAAAGCAAGTTAAATAGACCAATGCTCATTGACCCACACCACCAACGTTCCTAGATTGATCTCCTTGCTTGCATTTGTTGGGGTTCAACCTCATTCCTCCTAACATAAGTCATTTAATCCACCATTACGTACACATGCATACTTCTGAGAAACATGGCAAACTTGACCATTGTCATGCCTTACAAAATAATTTCAAAAACATTCTTACATTTTCACCATGACATATACATATGTGCAATTTGTATCAATATTTCCTAAATTTTTATCTAATTCTCTTAATACAGTATTCTAGCACCTAGACACCCTTTAACCCTATGAATATCCTTGTATTGATTTCATGACCCTCTCCATTCTACTGTTTCCTCAAATTGATCTTGTAACAACCTCCATTAAAATCATCATTAGGGGAATTTTGAGGTCTAAAATGGGCCTCCTAAGAAAAATGTACAACCAAAATAAAATTTATAAGAATCAATAGGATTCAAGATGATGATGTCAACCATGGGGGAGGATTCACCAATTTTTAATTAAAAGGGTAAAAATATTAAAAAATAATAAAATAATAAAACTACTTTTTCAACTCGTATTTTCATTTACCCAATCTCCCAAAGTTTTTACTCAAATTTCAAGTGAAAGTACTCATAGGATGCAAATTTTATTCCCCATCCCGAGGATTCACCCATGTTATACTTTCGATGGACCTACTATGTGAAAAATAGAAATGCATGTGTTAGTGTCGACCTTTGCAGCCTTCCTCCAGTGATCAAACATGTTCTTACAAAGTGATTTTAAGGTGTCAAGCTCAAATTTTGTCATTTCAATGAGTCTTCAAGCAAAATTTGGTCACTAGGCATTAGGTCTAGGGTTTGCTTTCACTCCTTCCAAAGTTGTCCAAATGTCGGTCCATGTCACCATTCAGCTGAGTGTACCATCATTCAGAGGGTTTTCATCATCATGTCAGGTTCCATTGGGTCATTTTACATCTTTTTCATGCTTCAGTTGTGCCTAGGTAAGGTCCATTTCCCTCTCCTAGGGTTTTGGAGGTAATTTCTCTTGGATGGTCAAATCATCAAAAAAATTTGTATCCTGATGTTCATACACCTTCCCCTATCATTAATGTACCTTATTAAACACTTCCCATCACTGAGATCCCCCAAATTCCTCATTTTTGCACAAAACCTAGTTTCTTGCCACAACTTGGCAATTTTCTAGGCTAGGCCTGTGTTTTTCCCTTTTGGACCCCTTCCCCTCACTCAATCTCTGATATTCCACTTTCCCCTGCTTCCTAACATCCCCCCCTACTTCCCAAAATTTCCCCAAGAATTTAGAAGCCCCTTATCCCCTTCATTTCGCTTCATTTCGACAAAATCCCTTGTTTCACACATCGGGATCGGTTTCACTCAAATGATGTTTCAGAGAAATAAAAGATGAATTTTGGAAAACTGAGAGAGGTTTTTGTACAAAAAATTTCAAGGAAAAAAAACCTCCCTCAATTTTTACACAGGTATAATGGTTTTGGAGAAATGTTAAAAATACAATCGCCTCAGGAGAATTGATGCACTTGCAGGAAGTAGTGTTGGGAGATTTGATTTTTGATAGGGTAAATGAACTCCAAATTGACAAATTCCACTTGGGTTAGAAATTAGACTCCAATATCTTTCCAACGAGCTATCACACGCTCAATTTGGACACCGGGAAGGCCTCCAAAAGCCTCCTGCAAAATGCAGTATGTAGCGCGCTACGCATATAAAGTGCGCGCTACGCTTATGATTGGGACACTTGCTGGAGGAAAAATTTATATTTTTGGATTTGTCATGGAAATTTATGCATGCTCTAGTATGGCCAAAGAATTTCACCAAGTTATGGATGATCAAAAGGCCCAAAAACACCATGAAAATCACCTTTCTGCCACCTTTTGCACCAGCAGGAAGTACTTCTGGGAGAATGAAGTTTTGGAGGGGCAAATGAGCTCCAAATTGAAAAATTCCACTTGGGCTGGATAGCCAACATCCAGGGATTTCCAACGAGCTATTATGAGCTCAATTTGGACTCCGGGAAGTGCCCCAAAAATAGTTCCAAAGGCGCACTACGCATATGGCTCAGGGGCGCTACGCATATGGATTTTTGGTCAATTTTTCACCTTCCAGCTCAGGATTTCGGCCAGTTGGACCAGTTTTGCTTGGGGATGAAATTTTTGAGTTATCATGATGTAAATTTATGTTTGGCATGTAACTTGGACTCACTTTTACCTATTCTAGATGATTCACTCCTAAAAAAGTAAAGATCAAATGTAAGAATCAGTTTCCTCCCTTTTAGAGGCAAGTTGTTTGGATGCCTATATTCTAGCTCCTTGTTTAGAATTAGTTGGAACTGCTCCTAGAAGGAGGAATTCGACCCCTAGAGGTGTGGGAAGGGGTTAGGATAGTCTATATGATGTAAATTCTGAGACATTCTACAGGTTGGACTCTTGGGAAAACTTTGGCACACTATTGTACATATTTTTCATATTTTGGCTAAGGAAAGATCAGAGGTTTTGCAGCACCTGTTGGGATTCTTGTGGATTTCAGTTCTTGATGGTGTTTTCTCTCAGTTTATTGTAAGTTATTTCATGTTTAATGTATGCCATTCCCTTCTTATGCTTCTGAAACTAAATGAATGAGTAAATGAGGTTGAATCCATTGTTTTCAGTGCTCTGCCTTTAAATTTGTTTAGTTTTACATGTTTTCGCCAGTTTGGAGAGGATCCATGTTCTCTCTTGCCCTCTTCAGCTCCTTGTCATTCTGATCCATCCATACACCTAATCAAAAGCATCAAGACTACTTCCTACCTCACCCCAACTCGAATTCTGCAAAGATCTGGCCTTATCCCCGGACCCAAAATTGTTTTTCCCATTTTTTCAACAAAAACCCAAAAATCAAAATCAAACTTTCCTATCTCTTTACTAGCCTAAAATCAGTATTCCTTGTTCATTATAAGTCATCTCAGCCCCTCTGAAAACCTTTTTCCGAGATAGACCCGGAGAGAGCCCTCTCCTGTCCTCGTAGGGCTAGCTACGAGGCTGAGCGTGGTTTGATGTAGCCTTGAGTTTTACCTTATTTCAGCCTAAGGTAGATTTGAGCGCTAACATAGTGGCGACTCCACTGGGGAAGAAATTTGATTATTACTGTCATTTGCTATAGACGGAGTCTGAAGTCACGCCAGGTAGCCTTCGAACTGCTCTTGCTCTGCGAGTGCATAGTAGATAAAAGCTGCTTCAGTCGATCTCCGGTTTAGCTTGTGAATGTGCCCCTTGATTTGCGAATTCCCCCAGTACGTGTATCAAGTTCAGATCTGATGGTTGATGGTGAACAACGGTCAGACATCGCAAGGCTGAAATCATTCACCTGGCGACTTCATTCACTGAAAGATCCAGACAATCAATCCTTCATGGTGACTTCACTGCAGGGAGATCAGTAGCTGTCAGATTTTCAAGATGGACCGAATCACAAGAAGATACGCTCCCATGAGCCGAGATCACATTCCAGGTTTTCCGAATAAGATGCCCAAGGTAGATTGGTCAAGGAATCTGCCTACGTTTAACGATGATGGTAAGAAGGATGTTGCTTTACATCTGGTTAGATTTCACATGCATATTCGCAAGTTGAAGGTGGATTTTCCTGAAGATTGCTTGATGAAGATATTCCTGGCCACTCTGGAAGGTGAAGCCCAATCTTGGTATGAAAATTTGCCGCTGGCCTGTATTTATTGTTTAAAGGATTTTCATGCCCTGTTCATTGAAATATATCAAGTATCTTATCCATCGTTAAATTTAGTTCATGATTGTTGCAAACATGCTTCTACTTTTATTGAAAGCCTTGAGAAATATTATGAAGATGATAATTTCATGGATGATGAGATCATGGAAGCCCTATATGAAAATCCATTTCAGCAACATGAAGAGAACCTAGAGGATACCCATAAAGAAGATCATGAAAATTTGCAGCAGGATCAAGATCTTAGTGTGGTGGAAAATGAAGCCATTTTGCATGTTGACAGTGAACAGGAATTACATGAAATGGATCAGCAGTATGAGGAAAATTTGTATACTCCTTCACTTGAAATCAATGAAGACAATCACTATTTGAGCAAAAGAAAACAAAGGGTATTATCTCCTCTATCCGAAGACGAGATAGATCAGCTATTGAAAGGTCATGTTACAGCTCAAGTTAACGCAGATCTGCAGTGTGCACATGGTCCAGAAGGTGATGGTGAAACTTCTTCCTTTTTTGAAAAGGATGACAGTCCTGTAAGCAGCTTTATAGATCAATAGGTTGAAGATTGTTATATGGCTGAAAGTGATGAAAGAGAAAGTCTCATTTCAGATCTGCCCACAGAAGAAGACAACATGCCGGGAACTCAAGTTTCAATAACAGATTGTGATAATGTCCAGTCAGCTATTTCAGATCCAGATTCAGATTGTGATGACCAAGCATATCTTGTGCTAAATTCTGAAAAGGAGAATTTTGCTGTTGGGATCATAGACAGAGTTTTTGATCCAAATGTTTTCAGTTCATCAGAACAGAGTCTTCATAAAGAGGTAATTCAGTCAGTTCATGAATAGCAAGATGAGACCTTCATTCAAGTAAGTGAAACAGTTCCTTTGGATGAATTTATGGTAGATGATAAAAATGTCATGTTTGAGCTTCAAGAATCATTGGAAGTTTCTTTTCTCATGATTGATGACTGTAATGAAAATCCGGCTGTCCTATCATATGAAGATGACCCACCAAATATTCAGACTACAGAAGATCAGACCATTCAAGATTTCCATTCAGATTCTTCTTCATATGTTTCATGTGTTGAAATGTTTTTACAAGAGGAGATCTGCTCATCTACCTGTTCAGAGTTTTTTGAAGCCCAGGAGCATACTTTTATTGAAGTACATGATGAAGATAGATCGAAATCATGAGAGAAAGACACCTTGTTTCTTCAACAGGAGGTAAATCTTCATGTTTTTCAGGATCCAATGGCAGATTTGTTACAGTCAGCAGTGAAAGTGATTATTGCAGTGTTCAGTGATGAAGGAGATCATGGTCAGCTATGTTTTTGGATGCCTAGTTATCAGTTTGTATTGTTGACTAGGAGATCTGATCGGGAGAATCAATCAAGAAGGCATCTGCTTGATTGGTTACATTGGCATTATGATATAGTTTGATGGTATATGGTCTTGTAAGAAACACAGGCGGTTATGTACTGCCAGCAAGCTTTAAGTTTTAAGTTCAAGTCTTAAGTTAGTTTGCCAGAGTCAAGTTTTTTCAAGTCATTTCAGTTTGCATCGAGTTAGTTTGAGTCAAATTTCCAGTCAATAAATTAGTCGTGTCGATTTCTTGCAATAATGGATTCCATAGCCCAATGGATAAGGCACTGGTCTGCTCTCCCAAAGATCTGCCGTTCTTGGCACCTCCAAGGAGCTACCATCCCCATTGGAGCCAATGTTAGATTCAGCCTTTGCAGCCTTCCTTCAGTGATCAAACATGCTCTTACAAAGTGATTTTAAGGTGTCAAGGTCAAATTTTGTCATTTCAATGAGTCTTCAAGAAAAATTTGGTCACTAGGCATTAGGTCTAGGGTTTGTTTTCACGCTTTTCAAAGTTGTCCAAATGTCGGTCCATGTCACCATTCAGCTGAGTGTACCATAATTCAGAGGGTTGTCATCATCATGTCAAGTTCCATTGAGTCATTTTACACCTTGTTCATGCTTCAGTTGTGCCTAGGTAAGGTCCATTTCCCTCTCCTAGGGTTTTGGAGGTAATTTCTCTTGGATGGTCAAATCATCGGAAAAACTTGTATCCCGATGTTCACACACCTTCCCCTATCCTTAATGTACTTTATTAAACACTTCCCATCACTGAGATCCCCAAATTCCTCATTTTTGCACAAACCCTAGTTTCTTGCCACAACTTGGCAATTTTCTAGGCTAGGCCTGTGTTTTGCCCTTTTGGACCCCTTCCCCTCACTCAATCTCTGAGATTCCACTTTCCCCTGCTTCCTAACATCCCCCCCTACTTTCCAAAATTTCCCCAAGAATTTAGAAGCCCCTTATCCCCTTCATTTCGCTTCATTTCGACAAAATCCCTTGTTTCACACATCGGGATCAGTTTCACTCAAATGATGTTTCAGAGAAATAAAAGATGAATTTTCGAAACATGAGAGAGGTTTTTGTACAAACCATTCCAAGGAAGAAAAACCTCCTTCATTTTTTACACCGGTATAATGGTTTTGGAGAAATGTTAAAAATACAATCGCCTCAGGAGAATTGATGCACCTGCAGGAAGTAGTGTTGGGAGATTTGATTTTTGATAGGGTAAATGAACTCCAAATTGAAAAATTATACTTGGGTTGGAAAGTAGACTCCAAGAGCTTTCCAACTAGCTATCACACGCTCAATTTGGACACCGGGAAGGCCTCCAAAAGCCTCCTGTAAAATGCAGTATGTAGCGCGCTACGCATATAAAGTGCGCGCTACGCTTATGATTGGGACACTTGCTGGAGGAAAAATTCATATTTTTGGATTTTTCATGGAAATTTATGCATGCTCCAGTATGGCCAAATCATTTCACCAAGTTATGGATGATCAAAAGGCCCAAAAACACCATGAAAATCACCTTTCTGCCACCTTTTGCACCAGTAGGAAGTACTTCTGGGAGAATGAAGTTTTGGAGGGACAAATGAGCTCCAAATTGAAAAATTCCACTTGGTTTGGATAGCCAACATCCAGGGCTTTCCAACGAGCTATTATGAGCTCAATTTGAACTCCAGGAAGTGCCCCAAAAATAGTTCCAAAGGCGTGCTACGCATATGGCTCAGGGGCGCTACGCATATGGATTTTTGGTCAATTTTTCACCTTCCAGCTCAGGATTTCGGCCAGTTGGACCAGTTTTGCTTGGGGATGAAATTTTTGAGTTATCATGATGTAAATTTATGTTTGGCATGTAACTTTGACTCACTTTTACTTATTCTAGATGATTCACTCCTAAAAAAGTAAAAATCAGATGTAAGAATCAGTTTCCTCCCTTTTAGAGGCAAGTTGTTTAGATGCCTATATTCTAGCTCCTTGTTTAGAATTAGTTGGAACTACTCCTAGAAGGAGGAATTCGACCCCTAGAGGTGTGGGAAGGGGTTAGGAGGTCTATATGATGTAATTTTTGAGACATTCTACAGGTTGGAGAGGTTGGACTCTTGGGAGAACTTTGGCACACTATTGTACATATTTTTCATATTTTGGCTAAGGAAAGATCAGAGGTTTTGCAGCACCTGTTGGGATTCTTGTGGCTTTCAGTTCTTGATGGTGTTTTCTCTCAGTTTATTGTAAGTTATTTCATGTTTAATGTATGCCATCCCTTCTTATGCTTCTGAAACTAAATGAATGAGTAGATGAGGTTGAATCCATTGTTTACAGTGCTCTGCCTTTGAATTTATTTAGTTTTACATGTTTTCGCCAGTTTGGAGAGGATCCATGTTCTCCCTTGCCCTCTTCAGCTCCTTTTCGTTCTGATCCATCCACACACTCAATCAAAAAGCATCAAGACTATTGCCTACCTCGCCCCAACTCGAATTCTGCAAAAATCTGGTCTTATCCCCGGACCCAAAATTGTTTTTTCCCATTTCTCCAACAAAAACCCAAAAAATCAAAATCAAACATTTCTATCTCTTTACTAGCCTAAAATCAGTATTCATTGTTCATTATAAGTCATCTCAGCCCCTTTGAAGATCCTTTGCCGAGATAGACCCGGAGAGAGCCCTCTCCTGTCCTCGTAGGGCTAGCTACGAGGCTGAGCGTGGTTTGATGTAGCCTTGAGTTTTACCTTATTTCAACCTAAGGTAGATTCGAGCGCTAACATTGAGAAAAACGTGATTGTAATCACGTTTTTCATGTATTTCTCACTTTTCGTGTAGCAGGGTCCATCGAAAGTATGCAACATGGGTACTCCTTGGATGAGGAATTAAAATTTTCATCCAATGAGTAAGCCCGCTTGAAATTTGAGTAAAAACTTTGGGAGATAAGCTGAAAATATGAGTTGAAAAAGTAGGTTTTTCCTTTTTCCCTCTAAAATTTGATGATGTCGTTAGATCTTATTTTATTATTTCCACTATTATTTTATAAATTCCTTAGGAGGCCCATTTTAGACCTCAAAATTAACCTAATTAGTAACTACACTTACATATATTCAACTTGACAAAAATTGAAACAAAAACAGTCCTATAATTATAATATTGTATAGATGAAATATCTCAACATCTAAGAATAATGATATATCTTTAAACCTACTTAGTAATATCAACAATATATATACATATCTAAACTAATAATACATCAACAATATATCTACACATATAAACTAATTATAGATATTTAAACCTACAATGCTACAAATACACCCACGGTCATTGCTTCATTGAGAACCTTCTCCCTACGAGAGTGGACCAACAAGGATTTCTCTAGTGATCCTCATTGCGAGGAAATCCAATCAACAAATGGCGAGAACTTCCAAACCTTGGAGGGAACCCTTCCCTCTCTCAAATTTCATGAGAAGGTGAAAACAAATGCATTAGGAAGGATAGTTTTATTTATTAGTCAAATTTTAAAACCCTCGCTAGTTCAAGGGTTTCGAATTTGAGCTCAGGGTTTCCATATAGATTTCAGGATCTATTCTGGGCAGCTGAGCTAAGCCTAGCCATGGGAAAGCATGGTAGGAGTTCGATCCCCATCAGCTGAGCCAAGCTGAGCCATGGGAAAGCGTGGTAGGAGTTCATCAGACAACCTGGCTTCCTCTGAGGAAGAACGACCAAAGAATGAAGAATCGAGTCCCAACAAAGCAGAGGAAGACCATGAAGTGATCGAATTAGTAACTCGGCCTATTATAGACTACAATGCGAAGACGAAGAAGACAATGAACTGGCTGATGTGTCTAGCCCAGAGGATGATCAAGATGCTTCTGGAATCGACAAGGCCAAAACTGATGATGATGTAATTCTATCAAACACTATTTCTTTTGCAGTCCATTTATTTGATGAAATCAACATCTTGCTTACAGCTTTCTGGTTGATATATTAGATCTAGGCTCAGAAACAATTACTTATATATATCTCTTCAAGTATTAGTTAAAGAAGGTAGGTAAGGTCATCGTTATTAATATATCACTCAAGGTTGTGCTACACCTCAATATAAGCTTGCTCGGGCGATAAATAAAGAAGAGAGTGCTTTTTAGGCTAACGACAACACACAAGCAGTACCTTTGATAGGATTGATCGAAGTAGCTTCGACCCTTCAGTCAGGTATGGTATAAATATTCACTTATAGGCAACACAAATAGATTTATTCATTCACATATCGGGCGGGATCGGAATGGGTTCTCCCTCGTACACTACTTGAACTTGATGAATGCCTTTGGGGCAGGGGGCTTGGCACCTGAGACCAGTTAAAAGCCCGATTCTCTTATTTCACATTTTTGCATGATCTTGGTGCATTTAGGTTTTAATCTTCAGCCTTTTGTGATTATAGCTGGATTCAGTTAACTTATAACATTCCAATTTATAGCTTTCCCAAGTTTGCTAGGTTTTAACTAATACATTTTATTTTTAATTTTTTTTTAGTTTTCTGTGTGTACCCATGTTTTATAACAAGAAAAAATTGAAATTAATCTCTGTCCTAAGACTTTGTATTCATGCTACTTTGAATCCATAAATTCTATTGTAATTAATCTCTGTCCGAATACTTTGTATTCATGAAGATTGTGTAAGTCTATAACAAAAACACCCTTATTCGAGATTGACTATGAATCAAGCATTCTTGATCCTTAAAGAAAATGAGAGGTGGAAACACGTTATGATTTGAAACAATATTTGTTGTGGATAGTTAGCAAAGGAGTTTAGAATGATGGTACTATATAACCTAGAAGTGACTTTTGCATAATGACAACTTTCTTCATGAACAAAGTTGTATAACAATAGATGAATTTTAAACATGATTATAACCTCCAGGAATAATATGTGGTCCTGGTAAGTCTAACCATATGTCATTATAGTAATAGTATGTGATAAGTAATTGGATAAATCATAAAATTTCTCAGGGACAGTTCACTCTATGATGACTACGTCTACTAAAATCATGAGTACTTGGTTAAAGAGTTTATACTCTGAATAGAGAACAAGATTATGTCATACATTTCGGCATTGCATTTTACAAAGTAATTGAGATAGTTTTTTTACAGTACACGAGCTTTTGAAATTCCAAATCCACTCTTTCTTGATTGCATTTTACTGAACTTGACAGGATTACAGTGAATTTTCATTAGCCTATCGGCCATCTCATGCGGATGCCACATATGACTTCAAATATGGTGTTCATTTGGTTCAGGTATGCTTAAGCACGCCTATTTCCTGAGTAGTATGCCTCTCTTTAAATGCTTCTTGCTTTTGAAGATACAACTTAGTGATTTATGTGTTATAACTGCATTTCTATAAAATGCAGGGAGGTTGGAGATCTTTAGCACAGGAAATAATTGGAAGAGTAGCAGCTGGGGCTGTGGCAAAGAAGATACTTGAGCTAAAAGCTGGGACCGAGGTACGGTCATACTACTTTCAGTATTGCAATTTGCAGAAATGTGTTGAGGCTTCTCGTATACTTTTTTCCTCTCTAGATGAACTAGACATTTTTAATTTATGGGAACATTATTTATCTACATCCTTAAATATATATTGTTGATATTTAAATTTATAGAAAATAATATAGTGTGGAATACCTCATTTAATTGCAGAAATTTACAATTATTGAAAGCAGTGCCATGAATGCTATGTAAAATTGTTTTCTCTGTTGGTATTTATGTGAAAATGGCTACAGATAATCATTAAAGGACTCATGATAGGCACGTGGTAAACAATATCATGTATGCATACTGATATTGCTAGGATGTAGAATTTCCATTTTGTAGTTATTCATAGGATCAAAGTAGAATAATTGTTTCAAGAATTGAAATTATGCGAAAGGATCTAAACTCATGAATTTTACCATGCCCAATTTTAGGCATGTGGCTTGGGAAATACTAAATATTAAGTTCACTCTCGTTGACACTTAAATTACAGAATTTAAAAATTAAGACATGTAAGTGCTCTAAAGCCATCAGCTTCTAGCCATCCTCTAGTTAACCAATAAAATGAGTAATGGAATATTAGTGGAAGTCATGAAAACTAATGAAAATGCATGTTATCAAAATGTCCAATCTGATTTTATGTGTCAAAATTTCTTTGAAACCACCATCCTGGAAATTTACCACCTATCAGATTAAAAATATACTGAATAAATATACAACTGGGATGTTAAGTTATCCTAAAACCAACTATCTAAGATAACATATAAGATCTAGTTACTTGCTGGAATTACTAACTCAAAAAACTTTGGAATGTAAAGGGGTAGTCAATCAAATAGTAAAAGAGAAAACCAAACCGAGAGTGATTATGCAAAACATTTGGATGTACAAGAGTAGTCAATCAGCCAGTAAAATACCATAGTCGCTGACAACCTCCTTCGACAAATTGTATGAGGCATCTTCAAATACCAGACTATACTAGCTCATAAATTTTCCCTATTAAGTAGCACTATCTACTCAATTCATATACCACACACTTCACAGTCTGTGTTGGAATTCTGCAAAGATTTTTTTTTTGAAAAAATAATAACCACACTAAATATGAATCTCCCTTTCCTTCAAAAGGCTCCCATCTACAATGTGAATGAAAGGCATTCTACCAAGTAACAAGGATAACAACTTTAGAGTACAGAAATTCTTGACAAGTACTAAGGCTATGATTGCAACCATTGATTGATCAGTTGTAGCGAATAAGGGGACATCTAATGCATGCCAGCCCCTACCAAATAATACATCAAAAAAATTTAAACTGTATTGTCCAGGAAGATTTATCTTTTAATCTATTGAATGTTCTGGAATATGATCTTCAATGTTTGTATTTCGTTCTTGCCTTTTTGAATGGCTAGTGCTATTCCCAACCCTTCAAATTTTATTTCCACCACTTGCTTTTAGCAGCCATAGTGTCATTTGTTGTAACTGAAGCAACGTAATCATGCTCATAGCTATCACTGCAACATTCTCCTAGTTTCAATATTCTCTGCAAGGAATACAATAAAATATTACCATTCAAGCCTCCTCAACAACTCTATACCAAAGATAGAAATATGATGTTGAGATCCCCTTTCTACTCCACAAAAAATAATGAAAATATTTTAGAAAAAGAATACAATAATGCTCTCAATCGACTAGCTCCATGATACAAGTCAACAATAACATGATAATGGAGTTGGTTTTGCAACAATCCTCCAAAAATGGCACCACAAAGTAAGGTTCCTCCTCCAAGTGATTGACCATGTATCTACCTTCACGAACAATGAATGAATCCTCCTTAGAAGCATGTGTGGCCTCCTCCAAAGTGGATTCCTTCTTCAAACCTTAAATGAATGCACAAACACCATGAAAAACTCCAATAAAGTGACACTTGTGTCATCATGAGTAGAACTTTCCATCAATATTCGAAGCAGAAGATGTCTAGTTGCACCTGAGCACTGCTCATATATCTATCAAATGAACTGGGTATGATGGAGGCATCTAGTAGAGGTATTGAGGGTGAAATCTAGTAGAGGTGTAACTCCTTCAAGGATTGGTAGTAGTACAATGTTACTATTTAGCATTAAAGTTTTAGTTGTTGACAAATTTAAGCCTTGTGGCTTGGTACCCAATTTCCATAGTGTATGCCATAATTGCAATCCATGTATATCAGAGCATAGGTGAGGACAAGCCCAAGCAAGAAGAGAATGAAATATAACTGAGAAGTGAGATATTCTACCTTGAAGACATGACTCATTAGGTATGTAGCTGAAATAAGAAATAGCATAGGAGATATTTTTCCTCTCAGATCCTTATATTGACTATGAAATTTTCTATTAAACGTCGAGGCTTCATAGTGACAATATTTTTCATAGGAGTCTAGCATTTATTTTTATGTCAAAATAAGATGCAGCTTGAAATTTTTAACAGGAATTGAGTTCGTCGAAGTCTGGCCTAATCAAACAAGAGGCTTAGTATTGACTTGATTCTTATACTCTGAAAAACAAGGAGTATTTTTGTAGTACCACTATAAGAATGAAATTCTAAACTTTCCCACAGTCTTGAACCAGTCATTCAAACCTCCTTAAGGACAAAAGGTTTTGTTTGATCTCAAATTGTTCATTATGTATGCCTGTCACTTCAAGTGGGTATGATCTGAAATATTTTGACCTTTGGAGAAGTAATAGTACTATTGTGGTGTGGGATTCATTGGATACATGAAGGTGTACTAAAGACTCTAAGGGCTCAGTCTATAGGCATTTCTTGACAACTATTTGAAACTTGGCTATATGAGTTATAACTATACGTTGATGAGACTTCATGCCTATCGGAGTTTCAAGAGTGACTTCAGCTCATGTTGATCTAAGTTTCAAAGATTGCAAGCCATTCTTATCTGAGTTTTAATGGAAGATTACAGATCTAGGTACAAAGGTTCTTTCGTCTGAGTTTGAGGATTTATTTAATCACTCTCTTCTGCCTTAAAACAAAACAACATGTCTTGTGGATTGTTCACTTGAAACAACCTCAATACAGACTGATATTTATCTGGACTGAATTCTCTTAAATTTTATTTGAAGTTCTGAACCAAATTACAGTTTGTTGTTGTTTAAGGTTCTCATAAGCAGTTGTTGGAAAGTTGTGGCCTCTCCTCTACTCTTTGAACAAGACTATTGAACATAAGTATGATGCATATTTGTTATCAGAACTAGAGCCTAAAGAACAAAAGTGTCATTGGCGTAACTCACTTAAGTTTCAAGCATGAATATTTTACTATTTGAAAGGCTAGTTATCTAAGTATACCTCTGATGTAGAATGAGTTCAAACTTGCAAGAAGACTTCTCTATTCCAAGGGTTTACAACAGAAGTCTTAATCAAGACTCAGTTCCCAGTAAAACCATCTCAAATATTAGGTCTCCAAGGACTTGAATTGTGAGGAGTAACATATTGTGACATCTCCAAAACATTGATCTTCATAATGACAAGGTAGACAACATACATCTTCAGGACATCAAAGGTACATCAACTTAGTTTGATTTCTATCTTTTCTCATTTGAAGGAATTGTCATCAGTTGAAGTAAATGTGTTGTCACCTACAAAAGTAAAACCTTCATTATCATCAATTTCTTCATTGGATGGTAGAATGAATTTATTGCAACAGTTGAGATAGTGTAAGGCTGGGTACAGGTCACTTTAGCGACATCCAATTCACAAATATTTTCAAGAATATAAGTTTCACATTTCTTCACATTACAGGAAATTCGTCCTATAAAAGGTAGAAAAGCTAAGATATTGGGGTGAAAATGTGAAGTTGGGTTACACTTTTTGCCCTTTTTTCAGAAAAAAAACTTTCATTTTTTTCGGTTCTTCAACTTTTGCAAGCTAAAGCAATTTTTCTGTTTAGAATTTCATTTTGCGATAAAATTAAAAGTTGTCAGAAATTTTGTTAGCTTTCTATTAATTATTTTTTGGAATTTTTTTTATACACATTTGATATGTCAACTTAGCATTTCTTTGAGTGTGTGTTTTTTAACAATCAATGGATTCATAAGAAGTCATGTTAATACACAATGTTGTATTCTTTGAAAATTTGTGTTTTTGAGAAACAAAATGTGTTACAACAATCTAGACAGAGTCTACTTCGGTTTCATCATATTTACAAAGCCAATGGATGCATATCATAATTACTAGAATTTTTTGAACTGGTCCAATATGAAAAACTGCATATTTTGAATATGTTTCGCGATGCAAGAAATTTCTTAACATATAAGTTATAAACTAAAAATCTAAAAGCTACCCATTAGAGATGACGGACCAATGTAATGTACCATAATTTTTTCAATTTTTTTTACAATGTATTTTGGAAGATACAGAATTTTGATTTCACTGAATCACAATGACCTTCAGAAATTGTTTGCATCCGTTTTATTACAAAATTAATTAAAATTAGTAAATATTTATGAAATTCCATGAAAGTTATATTTCTTGAAAGTAGATTCAATTCTGAAAATGCTTGTCTTGGTTCCAACAGTTAATTCATAATGTTTCATGTATTTTAATCAGTCCAAAGTTGCAGAAACGTATTCATGGATTGGCTCTACGTAACTAGTGACGTGTTAGTTCTGCCGAAATCTTAAACAAAGTTCGATCGAACTATGTTTTGTGCTGACGACCCATTAAGTCAAACTACAAAGTAGTTCGGCCAAACTATTTCTTAAAATTTCGGCCGAACTTTTACTTAAATTTCCATCGGTCGGAAAGTACCGTCAAGCCCCTCCAAAAAAACATTTCGCGGCAATATAAATTTCCGCGAAACCATTCTTTATTTTCGCACATTTTCGCATGTTTGGTTTGATTTTATAAAAGTCTTGATCAATTGTTTTGGGTTTAAGTACTTTTCTTGGAGGTACATTCAAAGGACTTTTCTTTGAGACACATTATTTTCGTACATTTGATCTGATTTTGCAAGGAATTTTTTTGGGTTTAAAGAATTTTCTTGGAGGTACATTCAAAAGACATTTCTTGGAGGTATGTGATACAGTTTTTTGGGCTTCATTTTTTTTTAAAGTATGGATTTGGGCTTAATTTCGAAAGGACATTTTTTGGTTTTGGGTTGAAGTAAATCTTTTATAATGATTTTTTAAAATGAGTTTTTGTGTAACTTTTTAAATGAAATTTTTTTGTAGGACTTGGAAGGAAATATTTTGAACTTTGTTTCATTTTTATAAGACATTTTTTTCTTGAATTTTTTAAAGTAAGTGTTTTGGATTGGAGTATGTATTTTTTGCAAAATTTTTAAAATGAGTTTTTTTTTAAATTAAATCTTTTGTGATGTTTTTTTTAATTGAGTTTTTGTCTAAATTTTTGAAGGAAATTTTTTGAACTTCATACTCTATTATCATGGGAAATCGAAGAAATTGTACGAGAAAATATGATCGAAAAAGAGACCCTGAGGAACGTAGAGAAGAGACGAGACAATCTCGCAAAAGAAAGATAGAAGAACTCTCAAATATTGAAGGGGAAAATCAACCTTAACTAGAAGTTGAAACAAGTATGTAAATGTAAATATTATGATTTTGATATATTTAAAATTTTCCTAGTGTAAAATGTGAAGCTTAATTTTTATTTGATGAACTAATTTGAAAAATATTTTACAATGTAAATAGAGAGAGATATTCCTCAAAACATTGATGATGAGATACAAAATTTTGAAAGAGAAAGTGAAAGAGATATTGAACCAATGATTGAATATGGTGAAAATGATGAAAGAAATTCAAGTGAAGAAATTGAATCACAAGGTATATATATATATATGTTGAACACATGCACGTATTATTGAAATTATACATATATTTATTAATTTAGTTATTTATTGAATATGTAAACTTATTATGTACTATTCATTCGAATATGTACAGATGAAATCAATGTCGATGACAAGATGTTAGAAAATGTTGACACTCACACATATGGAGATAAAAAAGCTGACCATTATATACGATATCGTGTTAACCGCATTTTTGAGAAGTATTTCATAAAGGAAAATGTGACAGTTCAAGCCCAAATGTTGAAAGGTCTCCTATCATTAAGGAAATTAAAAGAAGCTATGACTTTATTGGGTATTTGAAAATCAACCAAAGATTAAAAAATGAAGGAAAATGTGATACAAATTATAAATAGTGCTATAAATTCAATTAAAATATCTAGACAGAAAAATGTTTCAGCTGTACGTAGAGCAATACATATGGCAGTGGTTTCATCAAGTACTAAAGAGAATCGCTTGGTAAAATCTATGGCACGAACATTAGGAACCTCGCGAAAAACTTTGCACAAACATCGGAAATTTCGGTTGCAAATAGATGTAAATGATGAACTTGCTTGTTGGAGAGCTATTTGTAGGCAACCATATAAAGATAGACTTGGAGAAAATGTTAAAAAAATAATATATGAATATTGGAAGAACAATTCGCGTGTTTCGCCAACTGCAAGGCATGTGATGCGAAGAAGAATAGCACGAAATCAGTACGAAGAACATGAAAAACATTTCTTGGAAACCACTTAGATAGAGTTGTTCAACAAGTTCAAAGAAGAGAATCATGAAATTCATGTTTCAATCAGTGCTTTTGTTCAACAAAAACCATGGTATGTAAAACCTATCACCGTACGCGACACTTGTTGTTTTCGTTATCATGTGGAATTTGAGTTATATTATGACACACTCCTTGATTTTGGTAGAACATTTTGGAAGGATTCACCTCCTCCTTCCACTATCCGTGATTTCATATCTCAAATTCTATGTGAAAGAGAAAGCGATGAACTATTTTACGAAAAGAAATGTGTTGGTGGTAAAAAATGCGATGATTGCTGAAATTTGACTAAATTTCAAAAAAAATATCATACTGATATAAATGATCAATCATTGTCCAACATGAAAGTGAAATGGAGAGATATGAATATATCCATACATCGATTCAAGGTGCAAATAGTGTTAAAAGAATTGAATTATGAGAAGAAGAAATTTTTGTGATAGACTTTTTGAGAAATTTTGAGGCAGAAATTTACAAATGCACCAAGCATTCCCATAGAGCTCGATGGCAAGACTTGCTTTCAAAAAATCCCGTGAATTTTTTCCACCAGGGACCATTTTGTCAGTAATTGATTTTGCAGAAAACTACACATTTGTTCCACAAAAAGAAATTCAGAGTGAAAACTATCATTCTGACCAAGTCTCCATGCTTGTCCATATTCTATATAGACATGATGAAAAAAACGTCGATCATATAGAAAGAACTAGTGAAAATCGACATATTATTAAAGAATATCACTTTTATATCAACGACGATCGTACACATGATACATATTTTGTACAACATTGTTTTGGAAAAATTTATGATTCCTTGAAAAATCGTGGAATAACATTCAATGAACATTGGATATGGTCAGACGAATGCGCTGGACAATTCAAATCTGCATGATCATTCTTTTGGTTGTGTTGTCTTCATAAGAAAACCTGCATTAAACATTGTTGGAATTTCTTTGAGACTAGCCATGGAAAAGGAGAAAATGATAGTGTAGGGGCATGCATAAAATGAGCACTTCGAAGATATCAAATGAAACCCTCTGCAAGCCAACTTGTGGACACGAAAGAAGTTATTCAATGGTGCATCGCTGCTCTAAGCCATGAGACTAACCAATCAAGGGAAGTGCGAAGGTACATTTAATTTAATTTTTATTGGATATCTAATTTTAAACAGTGTACATTTATCACAATGATTATCTTTGATTGTATTTTGATATCATATTTACATTCTTCTTTAATTTTTCCATATAAAGTTTTTTTTGGCATATTGGGATCGAAGACGTAGATAGATAAATTGGAAATGACATTGAAACAATAAAAGGGACTCGAAAATTGCATCCAATTAAAACAAAGTCGTCCAGAAATGTGTTTGCATTGGATAAAAGAAAATATTCTTGTTTTTGTCATGTTTGCATAGACAACACAAAATCCAATGACGTTTGTGAAAACAAAATGTATGTAAAAGATTGGAAACATACAGAACTAAATACAAAGGGCAAACTGTCCATTACAATGTTTGAATAAATGCAATCAGAGGAGACTACAATATCATCCAATGGTGATCGAGTTTCTGATCTTGTTAGAGAAGGTAACATTTGAATTGCGTTCTAATGATAAAGACCTAGAAATAAATTTGAATATGTATAATTTTTTAAGTTTGTTTTATTGTGCAGGAGATTTTTTTGCTGTAATTGCACCTACTGACAATGATGAAAATGTGAAGTATTATTTGATGCATTGCACTGAATGAAAAATGAAATTATTAGAAGACTATAATGATCACGGATTTCCATATGAAAGAGGATCTATTATACTGAAAGGTTATTTTTTCAAACAAACTAATCAAAGTGGGAATTTTGTTTACTTTGAAGACTATGAACCTGATTTCATAAGTTGTCAATATAGTCACTTGGTGTGTGCAGCACGCATAAAGTTGATCGAGGTTCAATCAAATAAAAAAACAAAAATTAAGAAATGGAAAATGTCAAAATCTGATCATGAACAGATTATTGAAGATGGAATTCCATTGGAATTTTTTTGATTGAACTGCCCAACAATTTATTCTCTTTGGATTATATGTTCTAGAACTTCCAGTACTCAATTAAAAATTGAGCTTCCTTGTTATGTTATCTGTGCAAGTGTTTGCACATGTACAAATTGTTTTGGTACATGCACACTCTAGTATCAACTGAAAGTAGCTTTTCTATACATGCATTGATGAAAAATGTTGCATGTATTGGATATATATATGTGTGTGTGTGTGTGTGTGTTCTAGAATGAAATTAATTGTTCAAGTAGTTTTACTATGTGCATTGATGAAAAATGTTTCACGTACTCAATATATTGTTCTAGAATGCAATTAGCTGAAAGTAGGTTTTTTATGTGCCTTGATGAAAAATGTTGCATGTACTAGATATATACACGAACTCAATGCACACCCAGTTTTTCTTGTGGGATTTTTTGGTGAAAAGTATCCACAATGTAAATAAATCATCTGCAGTATAATTTGGTACGAAGATTCCTTTACGACAAGAGACTCAGAGCACTTCTTCGAATTTTGGTGGGATTTGACCCACATCTCTATTCCTGATTGAAAATCTAGTACAAAATTTATCTGTCCAATGGTCGAATATGTTCTATGTGCATTGATGAAATTTTTTTTTCACGTATTGGATATATATATATATATTTCCTAGAATGAAATTAATTGTTCAAGTAGTTTTCCCATGTGCATTGATGAAAAATGCTTCACGTACTGAATATATATGTTATAGAATGCAATTAAAACTGAATGGACCATCAATTTACCAATTTATAAATAAAAAAGGCTACCTAGTTGAGTGCATTAATGACATTGACCCCAATTCAACAAACATATATCTACTTCTTATATTTCCAATCAAAATTAAAGGGATTTATATGGGAAAGACGCAGAACATATAGCCTATGAACTACTTTAGTTCATAGGTCAATGAAGGTATCATCATGTGGGAAAATGTTTCAAGAACACTTGATCGTACTTAAAAGTAATCTTAAGATTGTTTTTGACCTTTACATACTACATACTATTGTTTGAGTGAATTTTTTTTTAAAAACTCACCAAATGTACTTCAACCATCCAAAACTTGAATTTTAAAAACTTTTTGATTGTATCAAAACAAATTAATTCACATGTCATTCCAATTGTAGTTCAAATATCCAATAAAAACATTAAACATTTAACATTATATCACATGCCAAATGTAGATTGAAATGGTATCCAAAACTTAGTTTTAAAAAATTTTTGATTATATCACAACATTACTTCACATGCCTAATGTACTTCAACCATCCAAAACTTGAGTTTTAAAAACTTTTTGATTATATATCACAACAATACTTCACATGCCATGCCAATTGTAGTTCAACTATCCAATAAAAACATTTAACATTATATCACATGCAAAATGTAGATTGAAACCATCTAAAACTTAAGTTTTAAAAACTTTTTGATTATATATCTGTTGAATTTTTAGTTGAACTGAGAGGAGGGGGTGAATCAGTTCAATACATACATGAGCCTTTTCCAATTTTTCATCAGCTTATTTATAGCTTACTTTTATAATAAACCTTAGTATATGAACAGTCTTAATATGTTGCAGCAAGTATTAAATTAATGTGACATTAAACTTATTATGAGAGCAACAAACATTAAGCATATTTGATAAATCATCTCAGCACACAGGCAACATAGATAGAGACAATAGATATAAGTGGAAACCCATAAAGGGAGAAAACCACATCTTATTATTGTTGTGATGCAAAGGCAAGCTCCAACTCCCTCTCACCACTGTTTTTCTGCAGGCACCAACCCACAGGAGGCTCCAACCTCAATTTTGCAAGCTACAACTTGCAAGGAAGCTCCAAATCCCTTCAATTTTCTGCAGGCACCAACCTACAGGAGGCTCCAACCTCAGTCAGCTACAACTGACAGCTATCAAGCTTCAACTTGATAGGGAAGCTCCAACTTCCTCAATTTATCACAAGAAATGTTTGTTGATTTACCTCAGATATCAGCTCTGTTCTGTAGCATCTCTTTCTTTGCTGATTTACCTTCCTTATCTTCTCTGCCTCAATCTTTTATGCTTTTCATTCTCTATCCTTACTCTCTCTTCCCTATTACGCATATCAAGTTGACATTATATATAGAGTTCATTACATGATTGTTTGTATTCCACAAGGAATTTGGAGTGAACAACCATGACTCTTTGACTTCTGTCTTCTCATTCCTTTGTCCAACTCATTTAAAATTATAACAATATGTACAAATTTCCATGTTACAGTGGGATTTTTCTTTTCCTTAGGATACTTGCCTTTGCATCACAAAAAATATAAAAAAAATAAAACATTTACATTTTCAGTTACAGTATATAAACTTCACTCAACCCTTGGCTTGCTGGTTTTGTCCTTTCTGTAGCAGTCATGCAACTGTCCTGCATACTTTGTTCACTGTATTTTGCATATTTCCCGTTTTCTGTGCTTATTCACCTGTCCAATTCATTCCTGTACATATTCCTGTTCACCGAACTTTCATCTTTGCATGCTCTCCTCTTATTTTTCCTTTTCCATACAAATTCATCCCACTCCACTCTCTTTTTCATTTTCTCTTTTATTCAGTTCCCTGTTTATTGCAGTTATATAATTGCTATATGTGCAACTGCTTCTTAATAACTCTCGGAGTTTTATAAAACTCATTTACCAACACGTATATATCAGTACTCACAATCTTTATCATGAACCATAAATAATTTAACCTTTGGTTCCGTATTTACAAGAAACGCTTTGACTTATTAATAAAACAAACATCTACTCCCCAATCAAAAAATTTATAACCTTTATAACATCAGACTGTATTTCATCTATATGCAATAATAATTCGGGTCAACCTTCAACCTTTATAATAAAATGTATTATATAGTGGCCACTGCGTAGAATGTGATAGCCCACTTTATAATAAATTGAATAAAGGAAGCCCCATCGCACATAATTATCTGCGTTAATCCACCATATTAAACCTTCATATCAATCCCGATGCATATTATAATACATACATATTCCGTGGAGCCCACTTGTTAATGCATTTATTCAATTGACGATTAATAACATATCGCACAGCCAACACTGATCTGACGGATATCGCTCGGCGAAGATGCACGAACGATAACGCGCGATGGCGCGCAATGAGAGTGGTTTTGCAGATTCGTTCAAGGACGTGTGTCGCCCGTCCTATGGAATTGCTCCGATTTCATAAATATCGCTTGCCTGTCAAAAGCAGTGCGATGAAAACCGGAATCCTGCCTTCACTGTTCACTCCGCTCGTAAGGTTCCGCCTTCAAGGTTCCGCTCTTTTCCTTTATGCTCAGGTTCTACCTTCAAGGTTCTGCTCACTCTTCAATGTATTATTATAATTAAGCTCCGCTTTAATGTTTTTCTTTTTATTACAGTTCCATCGCTAAGTTTAACACTTTGTTCACAATTTCATTTGAGTCTTTTAACACACAGTCTTTACACCGATTGCTGCCTTCTGACCTCGACACAACACAATGCCATTTTCTCTTCAATTCTACTATGATATATAGTATATCAACCTTCCATTGCATGTTCGGGGTTCTACCCTATCACAGTTCCACTTCTAACTGCAAATTCAAGTTCTTGATTCCGCAAGCTAATCATTGTACTACGGTCCATTGCAATTATAATCTTCGCTACATTCAAAACCATCATATCTTCGCAACCATTAATTCCTTCAATTTATACATTGAATCTTCAATTTCAAACCCTTGCCACAGGGTTTATTCAAGAACTGTTTATAAACCTTGATCGACTCACATATGTGATTTGTGCTCAAGTAATTGCACACCAAAACACCTGCTAAAGAGCCATACAGTTTCTCACTAAAATCAAAGCTCCTTCTCATAGAATTTAGGTCAACATTATCCATGTCATACTGAACAAATCCTTTTACATACACAGCTGAAATTTCTTTACACAACCTCCTTGTTATGGCCAGATCTTCAACTCAGTGGCCCTTTTTCCTCACTTCTCTGTTTCTTGTCTAATGCTGCTCCTTGCTTCTTAAAATGGCCCTATTCTACTATCATATGTCTTCTGCTGCCTTTGTTCCTTCTATGCTACCTCTACTTCCTCTCTGCTGCCTCTGTTCTCTGCTACTTTTCTTTTCTCTTTTCCTAGTTACTGTTTCAGATGCTCCTTCTTTGCCAATTCCTTTGCCATCAATGACAAAATTTCCAACAATATCGTGCAACATTACTTCACATGCCATGCCAATTATAGTTCAACTATCCAATAAAAACATTTAGCATTATATCACATGCCAAATGTAGATTGAAACCATCCAAAACTTAACGTTTAATTTAACAAAAAATTATAGATCACAACATTACTTCACATGCCAAATGTACTTCAACCATCCAAAACTTGAGTTTTAAAAACTTTTTGATTATATCACAACATTACTTCACATGCCATGCCAATTGTAGTTCAACTATCCAATAAAAACATTAAACATTTAACATTATATCACATGCCAAATGTAGATTGAAACCATCCAAAACTTGAGTTTTAAAACCTTTTTTATTATATCACAACATTACTTCACATGCCATGCCAATTATAGTTCAACTATCTAATAAAAATATTTAGCATTATATCACATGCCAAATGTAGATTGAAACCATCCAAAACTTAATTTTTAATTTAAAAAAAAATTATAGATTGCAACATTACTTCACATGCCAAATGTACTTCAAGCATCCAAAACTTAAGTTTTAAAAACAAAACAAATTATAACACATCATTACATAACATGCCAAATGTAGTTCATAAGCAAAACATTAATTTTTAGATGAAAACATTACTAGTGGTTCAACTATCCAAAACTTAAAATTTTAAAAAACCAAACAAATTATATAACAACATCACTTCACATTCACATGCCAAAAGTACTAAAACCATCCAAAACTTAACTTTTTGGAACAAAACAAATTATATTAACACTGTAAAAAAATATGTCCAAAAGTTGTAGATCTCACAAACTGTATCAAGTATCAAGTTATATATATATATATATATGACTGTGCATCTAGATAATATATATAAAAAAGTAAATTTAAGACCAAATATCTTGAAATCAAATCTAAAAATCATGTCCATAAAATACAGATGGATGTAGTGTCTTTCCTATCAGAGTCTCAATCCACGCGATATCTTGCGAAGCATGGGGAACCTGTACACAATGCACATACAAACATTAAAATTTGATGTTTTAAAAATGAGTGAGAATATATAAAACTTCATGTAAAAAAAAAAATATAAAAAAAAAAAAATCATGCAATACCTCATGAGGTTCCCTCTCCATTTGTTTGCCTGCTACAAGTTCCCCCATGGGAACTTCTCCAACAGTAAAATCTACAATATATATATATATATATATATATATATATATATATATATATATGTTAAAAAATTTCAGATGAAAATGCACATGTGTACATATATAAACCTTTTTCAATAATATTAAAAAAAAAGTTAGACAACTTGTTCAAATGGTTGAAATGGTGTGGATGTTCCAATCTCTGTCGCTAGAGTCTGTGGATTAAAGAAATCTTCTACAGAAACCTAAAAGTTTAAAAGTATAAAATAACTCAAGATCAAGATCTCAATTTATAATAAAACTTAAATAAACTTCAATTTATAAATTATAACTTTTAAAAAAACATATATATATATATATAAGTGAAAATTTGAACACTTCTGCAGGTGAATTTGGGACATCTCCTAAGAGAGGCTCCAAAAGAAAATCTCCAAAAACCTAAAATTCAAAAAATTTAAAATAACTCAAGATATAGATATATATATATATATATCTCAATTTTTAATGGAACTTTTTGAGGTGGAATATATATATAACTTAAACATAAATTTTGAAGTGAAAAATTTTCCATACTTGTTGTGGATGTGGCACATCTCCTAAGGAATTAGAAGGTACATCTCCCAAGGAAGAAGAAGGTACTTCCATCCCAAAAAATTGGACGGAATCAAAATTTGTTAAAACATTTTATTATTATATATGTACATGTACATGTGTGCACAATTATTTATTTTAAAAATATCACTTAAAAAACACTAACATTTGTCAACATATCTTGATGGTGATACATATCTTCATTGTTTGAACCAGAGGCCCCAAACGTGATATTAACATTTTCGTCATTCATCATGCGTGACAACTACATGAAATGGTGTTTTAACATATAATGATACATTTTTGTTAGATTAATGTACATACAAATAACATGTACATACACATGTATTTATTACAAATTGTACACATGTATGTGTTAAAAAAATTGAACCCTAAGGTCATTAACACATATCGTTCCCATGCCCTCTTCCTCATGAAGAATTAGGTCTTGCCAACCATTGCGACAATTCTTTGCATATATTCAGAGATCTGCAACATTCATGTTGTCCATGTCTTCATCTATACAATACACAAAATTGGCACGTGCATTCTCACTTGCTCTTTGTCAATTTATACAAACATCGACTCCACCCAATCCGCTATAAACATTGTCGATGATGGCATCCCTTGATTCTCGAATTATTTGAGAAGTCGCATCCATCTCTGACAGTAGATTTTTGACCCGAAAATGTCGACTCACCAATGGAAGCTCAGGGCGAGGCAACTCCACATCTCGCCTAGCGCCCCTATGGTCACACAATCGACCTTTCCCCAGACCAAAAAATTTTGACGGAAGGTCACTGTAATTGGGTTTCATTTTAAAAAAAAATTCTACGTAAAACAATTTTGCAAAATAAACAGAAACCTCGTCATTCCATGGGAGCCTTCCATAGGCCGCAAGGTGTCTATCATACAAATAGTGAGCTATATCAGGGTGCTTGAAATATTGCACTTTCAACATTTTTCTTTTTGGCCCTTCCTTGAAATTAAACATTGACTTCACCATTTATTTTGTAACTCTTTGTTTTACATCCGCCCATTTATCGGGACCCATTACTGTTTCCTTTCTCTTTCTCATGACTTCTACAAATGTATCAGTCATTGGCCCAAGTTTTTTGTACACATTTACTATTTCGCCCAATGAATGTGTAACTATTTAGAGGCTTTGTCGACTCTTAGCGGGTAGAGTCAAAGCCACGAGATCTCTCCGCAATTTTGCATGAAGTTGTTGACACCTTTCTAAGGTGCATTGTGCTATGTTTCTTTCCCATGGTATATCAGAAATGTCGGTCGGATAAGTTGTGGTGGGTAGATAACCTTCTTCTTGAATGTAGTGTTCTGCCCTGCATCTATTTTGATCAATATTTGGAACATTTTCAGCCTCTGCATCAATATATATATATATATATATATATATATATATATATATATATATATATAATTTTTTATGTTAGAAAAAACAAATGTAAACAAATTTGTACAAATTCAACGAAAAAAATATTGAAATTGATGGCAACCTCGACGTGGTTGGCTAGCATCGTCTCCACCCTGAAACTATTGAGAACCAGAACGACCCTGCTAAGAACCAGCACCACTAGCCATTGATTGGCCTCTGGGAGAATAAATATCACCACCTTCATGCAACCTGCTACCACTTATTGATGGCTCTCTAAGGGGATTTGAACCACCACCAACCTCTCGAGAGGAGAGAGAAGCTTCATAAACAAATATGAATTTATAATCAATTGAAAAATACATGCATACATATAAATACACGTGTACATATTCATTGATTAAATTGTGTTAAAACCATACCACGACTGGGTGAAACATGGGCATCCATGGCTGGAGTAGAGACCCTTCTCTTCTTATTAGCTCCTAAAAAATAAAAAATAAAACTTATTAACAACCAATTTAACTCACAAAGTTGATAACAAATCAATTCCATATGTACACACATGTATGGAGATTTAAGATTATATTTAAATTTACCATGAACAGCTCTCGATCCCGATCCCTGATGCCCCCCTCTCGTAGAGATATGGGATTCTCTTGATCTTTGTCGTTCATCCTCCATGATATATATATCTACGGTGGACATTTACAATTATTTTTTTAAATAAGTAATTTAAATTAAATTCAAAATAAATTTCAGAAAACTAATGTAATTTAGTGTAAACAAATTATGTAAAACACAACTTTCAAAGCACTAATTGATGTGTGAAACTCAATTTAAGCAAAAAAAAGTTATAAAAATGATAAGTTCACCAAATTTTTTTTACATGGTGGGAGCACACTTGGTATAAAATTGAAAAAAACACATTGTCATTAAAAAATAAGTGAAACTCCATTTAAAAAAAAAATTGTTGAAGTCCCCTCATTTTAATTTCATAAAAATGTGAAGTTCACCACTTGTTGCAAATGTGAAGTTCACCAAGTTGCGCTTTACATGGTGTGGTGGGAGCACATTGGTATATAATTGAAAAAGCACATGGTCATTAAAAAAGACACATTTATAAGTACACAACACACACATATCCAAGATATGTTACAATGTCGATCAATAAATTTTGAAGGAGAGCGTCTCAACACTAATTCGTCTTTGAGAGATGAATCTTGAATTTTTGAAGAAGAGCGTCTCAAAACTAATTCATCTTTGAGAGATGAATCTTGCATTGGCATTTCCCCATATAATTCTAATTCATCTTTGAGGGATGAATCTTGCATTGGCATTGCCCTGTATAATTCTAATTCATCTATCAATTCATCTTTGATAGATGAATCCTGAATTTGCATTGCCCCACGCAATAAATCAGAAGACAACTTATTCACATTTGTACAATGCCTTATAATAAAAATTGAAATTGGCTAACAATATTGTTTGCTATTCCATGCAGTTCTTTTAGCCTCTCCTTATTAACTTGG
Source organism: Pinus albicaulis (assembly GCA_034641835.2). Classification (NCBI taxonomy): domain Eukaryota; kingdom Viridiplantae; phylum Streptophyta; class Pinopsida; order Pinales; family Pinaceae; genus Pinus; species Pinus albicaulis. Next base: position 21,602 of record JAXQQM020067040.1, on the reverse strand, counting down.
TATACACCATTCATCTAGTTGCACACAAGTTCAGAATTGGTGAAAAATACAATTCTATTTGATCCATACTCCATCGTTGTTCCCAATCCTTCTATCAATCCAATATAATACGCCTCGTTGTTTGTTGTTATTCCCAGTATATCCATTTTCCTTTGGACAACTTTGCTAGTCGCAATATTGGAAAGCACATATGTAATCACTGCATTCCCTGGATTGGGATAGCAAGAAACTTCTATGCATAATTTCCATTTTTCAACCATATTTAGTGGTTTTCTTATCCCTAAAAAAAAAAAATTCAATAAAAATATATATATATTAAATTGACATTTATTGTAAATGCATGGGAGATGTTATTCATCAGTATTTTTCACTTGTTGGTGATGACTAGTTGTAACAGCCAAGTTTTCCAACAGCCGATCTAAAAATTTGTCAAATTTGCCAGCTGGGAAAACACCCATAAATTTTTTTTTCCCTCCTACTTTTCAGTCCGCCCATGATGAGCTGAAACCCCATTATCAAATCCTACCTTGCATCAGCCATACTAGTCTACCCATCAGCTCTAAAAGGACAATCCAAATCTATTCAAACAGTCTCCCCTAAGTTAGGAAGTGGCGCTTTAAAGCATTTCACCCTTGGAAAAATATCCAAGAGCCAAAAACCTCCATTTGCTATAGACCAGTCATAACATACCTTCCTACTCTACTAATGAAGTTGGTCACAAGCCCTAAGTCGTGCCACTAATACACCCTTAAGTCTCAGCAATACATAGACCATAATCTCAAGCTGATCTTAGGTGTTTTTACAGTGTTTTGATGGATCTTTCAAAGATAGCAATATACCAGCATCTCAGAAGACAATTTCTTACTCCACATGAGAAGACAGTTGCTTCTCAATGTGATTTTGAGCCTGGGATGCAGCTACAAAGCAAACAGTTTTTTCATCAAGCTCTTGTGACCTCATTCAAAGCCTGAAAGGACAGTAAAAGGAAAAAAAACACTGTCAAGAAGCTGTTGATATGACATGACTAAGAACATCCTTCATTTATAAGCAGAGGGTTTGAAGACCAAAGCGCCTCCTTCATTCATAAGCAAAGGGTTTTTGAAAGCACCTCCTTCATTCATAAGCAGAGGGCCAAAGCAGGGACTGATTTCAAAGTTTGATTGACCAAAGAAGAGTGGTAAGAATATTAAGTGACAGTTGAAACAAATAAATGATGTAAAGGACAAAAAGGAAAGCAGGGGTACCACTAGGATCCAAGAGGTTAAAATTGTCTCTTATCAAGGTCTCTTTCAAAAAAGCAATCTGAAGCCCAAAATGAAACAATTTTGCTGATGATTAAAGAACAGGTCATTACACAGGCCAATGATGATAAAAATGTTTCAAAGAGTACTCATCTTCCTGTTCATGAAAGAATGTTTTTCAAAAAAATCTCATCATAGTGGACAAGAAGGCAAATTATGTTTCAGTTTTCCAAAGGAGGTTTGCTCTTATAGCAGAGGACCAAAATACCTTGCTGGTACATTTTGAGTAGAGGAAAGGTGTTAGAAGAAGCACCCTTCTTGATAGACAGAAGATGACAAAGTATAAATGAGTGCAACTGAATCTTGGCACCTACAGTTGGAGGAAAAGCTGATGAAACACCTGGAGGCAGAAGCTGTCAACCAAGTTAAAAAAGACAGGCCATCTCCTTGCAGAATGACAAAGCCGTTTTCTATGCTTTTTGACAAATCTCGAGTGGATTTTCCAGGTTAAAATGTCACCAAAGGTGTTAACAGTGGCAAAAGATGGTCCGTAAATCATTGGTGTATTATTCAAAGTGGAGCTTCTATGTTAAAAATTTCGCCAGAGAAACAACAGTGACAGAAGGCACTTTTCAAATATGTAAAATACATTAAATAGAGTTGACTCTTGGGAAGAGTCATAATCACTGCTACTATTCGAGTAAAATACACAGCCTTATTTTACCAACAGTGTTTAAATAGAAACCCTTATTAACACATTCAAATTCATTTTGTTATGTTTTAAATTGGACAAAGGCAATGGTTTCGGAAAAGGGTGTTTTACAAACCCTCATGAATTCATGTTAAGAGTAATTGGTTGCTTTGCGTTCAAACGAGTAAAAGACCGTTGAACTTCCTTTTAAATCCCTCAAGAAACACGAAGAATCAATCCACTGCTGCTATTCCAAATATTGAAGACGAGTTCACAAGCAATTTCAATGTTTTTCAAAGTTTTCATTACACGGCGCGCCTGGAAAAGCGTGCAGTGCTCTTAGGCGCAAGTTTTACACAGAAATACATAGGCGCGCGGTGCACCTGTAGGTTTGGGCCCTGTCGGCCCGACAGGTGACTCGACGGTCTTTCTGCGTGGCGCTCTCCATCCTAAACGTGCCGCGCACAGATTAAGTTATCAGAACACTTTCAAATTACTTCCAAAGCTGCTCCAACCTTCAAACAAAGTCTGCCACCGTTTGTTAAGGTACTTTGTTTTATCCCCTTACAAATTTCAAATTGCTAAAAGATGTTTGAGACAGTCAAAGTCATAGGGAAAATCAAGGTAATTTGAGTGAAAGTTTTGAAAGGTTATCATGGTTTTATTGATGTCAAAGGGCCTTAAAGCTGCCCTCAACACAGTACTAAAGGCACAAACCAGTTAGCCAAGATATACACAGCAGTAGAGGTTTGGAAAATTGTTGAAAATACCCTAACTATGATAGAGCAAAGTAAACCTTGGTCAGCTGGGTGTATGGCGGGAACATTGTTAGGAGGAAGCAGTGTTTGAAGGGAGAAACACAGTATTTAAAAGGTGAAACAGTGAGCCTTTTTTCACTACAGGGATCATACATAAATTGATTTGTCATTTTCAAAGGTCTCTGTGTGATGAAGAGCAAAATTAGTGCTGCCTTTTTTTCCATGAAACAGACTTTAGTGAGTAGAGCTTCCATTGAAATTCAAAGATGTTTTTATCAAAGTTGGGTGTAAGGAATAGTGGATACAAGGGCAGTGTTTTTTGGTTAAGAGGAGTTTTTGTTGTTTGACTCCTACAGGATTGTTTGTGCTCACACCAAACACAAGGGGGCTTGATAACTATACCTATAACACAGTGACCTTTAACTGCATAGATGTATCCTTTGATTAACTGTGTAATGATTTTTGAGTTTACTTGTTGATTGGTATACAGAAGAAGAAGAACAGTGTTTTAAATTGGGAAGGTTTTTGTTTTGCCTTTGTCTAAAAAGCAAAGCTATCCTGTGGCCTCAAAACACCAAAGCTGGGTGATCTTATTAAAAACACAGAAGAAGCATTTTGACTGTAGGTGCCTTTGTTTGACTTTGTACTCATCATTAAAATTGTTTATTGAGTTTTATGCCAAAGGAAAGGACAATTTGTTGAAAGAGTAGAGATCTTATACCCAAGGAGGGCATCACACACAACAATTGAAACCATGGTTGCCTTGATCAAAACAGTAACTGACAGAGAAGGTAAAATTTTTTTTAGCAGTATGAAGATGATGAACAAAGACGGGAAAAAGGGTACCCTTACCACAAAACACAGAAAAGAATCATTTTGATTATGTATCTTGATTGAATGTGTTTTTGTTCTTGAAGTTTACTTATTGAGTTGCATACCAAGGGGAAAAGCAGCATTCTGAAGGGACAAGGGACCTGATATCACAGAAAACATTTCACACAGCATTGAGGCAAATGAATCAAAGATCAAACAGTGATATCAAAAGGAGCAACATGACAGTGATGAACAAGGAGGCTAAAGGGAAGCACCCGGCACGGAAAGGGAAGAAAGACACATCAGGACTTGACATTTTGGCTTCAGTTTCAGAGCATGTCGATAGGGACCCTTGAGGGTCATACTCACCAATTTTGGGCGCATTTTGACACATTTTGGTTTTTTGGCATTTTTGAGTTTTTTGTCAAAACTCATGAAATTCGCCATTTCATTTTGGGGATTCGTCAAAGGAGTAAAATGGTATCATTGGATGCCATAATTTTAGGAGCACAACCTCAATTATTTTCAGGACATTTGGAGATCATTTTCTCCCCCGAAATGGCGAAAAAAGCTCGCTTTTTGCACACTCTGCCCGGTCTATCAGCAGACTGTAATTTTTGGTTTTTTACACACAGGTGCATTTTTGGAGGACTTCTAGGCATAAAATTGGGAAAATTTCCATTGTTCCAGAAAGTAGACACTCAGATCTTTCCAACGAGCTATCATGAGCCTCGTTTTGATATCGGGAAGGCTGCCAAATGTTGTCAACAAGTCAGGGGACCTTTTGTTGATGTAAATTTTGAATATTTTTGTAATTTTTGAACCTCAAAAAATTGCCTTTTCCAAATGTGCGTTTAGCTATTTTTGCACATGGAAAATGATGCAAAGTCAATTGTTTTTCCCTTTTTAGCATTTTCTAGATATTTTATGAGATATTTTGTGCCTTGGGCTTTGCAAAGCCTCAAGGACAAGTTTAGATATTTTGATTAGGCCAATAGGAGAGCAAGTTGAACCATGAGGTTTTCCTCACTTGAGCCTATATATTCCAAAGGCTTTCATTGTAAACAAAGGCTAAACTTGAGAAGAGAAGCAATATATGGTCATATAAGCTTTGGAAGAAATACTTGTCTCATGCTTTTGGATTGCCTCTTGGATGTTCTTGGATGATGAATGAAGGATTGTTGTTGGATTCCATGACATGGTAGAATTGTATAGTGTCTCTTGCTTTGTTGTTGTCTTCTAGTTTTCATTCATGAATACATGTTTCTTGCTTGCTATAGATCAGTAGAGAACAAATTTGAGATATGCCCATGGAGGCACCTCAAATTTCATGTTTCTTCATAGCTTCTTTGTTTTCTTCTTCCTAAGTAGCATTTAAGAATTCTTAACTGCTCTTTAATATTTAGGATATTGTTGCTTGTTTCATTTATGGTTTTATACATGCTAAATATGACTTACGGTACGCCCTGCTTACCTATGGCTAGCTACAGTTCCATCCATGAAATTTCTCTTTGACTGATTAGATTATCATTTTGTTGAACCAAGGAGGCCTAGTTCTGATCTAGCCCTTTGCCTAAAACTATGAAAATCTCGTTGTTCAAAGTGCCCAATAACTTGAAGTACTGTGTTTAGGCGTTCCGGCATAGTAAGTTAATTTTTTTGTCCGTCTTAAGTGTTTTCCCCAAATTCTGATAGCCATTTCCCAAAGTTAGAGGGTCATATACTTCTATGCCTGGCTTGAATGTTTATTTCTATGTATTGATTAGCTTGTAGTTACATTTTTCATGATTAATGGTTTGCCCTACCATGTTTATGTCTGCTATTAAACTAGTTATGCTTGAAACTCTTTGTTGTTCACAAACTTGACGTCCATTTACTCCATTTTGCCCAAAGATCCTTTCTACCTTGAATCAAATCGGCCCTTCAACAACCTTGTATCACCGCCTAATAGCTTTCTTGACCTTTTCAACCCCATAGCCTAGTTGATCTGACATCTTTTTACCTATCTCGTATCTTTGATCAGTTTCATCCCTCACAACTTAAAAAACCAAAACCAAAAAACTTACTTCATAACTAGCCTAAAATCAGAACACAATAAGCAAACACACAAACATATCCCTTACACATATAGAGAGAGAGAGCCCTCTCGAGTCTAGGAAGGCTAGGTCCTGGGCTCCAAAGCTTGGTTTGGATGTTACACTGCCATTTGGCTTGCCAATCACCAAATCACAGGACACTAACATACGGCGATCACGGGGACACTCGAGTGGTAAACAAACTTAGATTCCCTAAACATTGAAAAGAAACCGTTTGGTCAATTTAGTGTGTCCTAAATTGCAGCATTTAATTTGTCAATCCGGGAATCGTAAGCCGATGAAGTGCGGCGCACTATATGTGCAAGATAACCTATTTCTTAACTTTTTGTCGTTTTTGGTTTTTCTAAGGTGAAATGGAAATTCTAAAATGAAAACAAGGTTGGTTATATTTGTTCAAGGAAGTGATATCCCCTATAATGATTTACCAACTTGAAACTTTAAAAAGCAAATTGAAAATTACAATGACAAGACTTGAAAGAAAGTAAAAGTGTACTGCTGAAATGAAAAGGTGCTGCTAATCTAATGAATCAAAACAGTAAACTAGTGAACATGAAAACCAAACTATTCTTGTTGCCAACTAAACACAAAAGAAACTATGCTTAAGGAAATTTGAAATTGCAACAAAATAAATCTAAATCAGATTACATCAATTCATTTTCTGACCCTTCATCATTAGACCAGCTATGACTTTCGGAAGTAATCATAAACAACTTGTGTAACTGATATTTAATTTGCAAAAAGTAAACTAATACTAAACCATACACTCATGATTCAATCCCTCACCATCAGTCCAGCTGTGGCTTTCGGAGGCAACTGAAGATGTCATGCATGATTTAATATATCTAAATTTGCATAAAAGAAACTAATACTAAACTACACATTTCATAATGCAATCCCTCACCATCAGTCCAGCTGTGGCTTTCGGAGGCAACTGAAGATGCTATGAGCATATTAGTATATCTAAATTTGCAGAAAAGAAACTAATACTAAACTACACATTTCATAATGCAATCCCTTACCATCAGTCCAGCTGTGGCTTTCGGAGGCAACTGAAGATGCTATGAGCAGATTAGTATATCTAAATTTTAACTACTGAAGCAAATAAACAAACACTGATTAGTGATTATCAACATAAAACATGAAAGACAGAAATGAAATGGAAATTATGGAAGTGTATAAACAGAAATGAAACAAATGCACTGTATGAACATATGAATGGATTATGACACAATGGAATGAAATTAAAATTATACACTAATGCACAAAACCTTAGCTGAGCAGGGGCCCTCTACACCAGCCTTGGCAACGGTCCTCAAATACGAATTAAGTTGAAAAACAGAGTCTTCTCATATTAAAAATCAGTCATTACAGAATGGTAATGTTACGGCACAAGTGCAGCGTAATCACTATAGAGCAGACTAATCAAAAGATAACAGAGACTACATTCACTAACATCAACTAACTCTATATGCGTATGCAAACGCATTATATATAACAACAAACTATAACTGTCTCCTAAAGTTCATGCTGGTAGAGAGCACGTAGACCACTACGTCCACAGATATAGGAGCATGGCCGTGTTGGAAAGTGAATCTACGAGAGGTGGATGCTTGAATTCGACTCTAGAGCCCTGTACAGATGTCGATTTATCCTCCGCAGGCTTAGAAACGGCCGTATGGATCTTTATGTGACATGAAACAGAGTCCGGCCGACATGAAACTCCATGGTTGACTTCCATGTGGACGCCTTTGACCGCGGCTTCTTTGGATGAGTTTGCTTGAACCAATAGGACACGAACCATGTCCACGTCATTCCTGACCTGCCCATGTGGCTCGTTTCCCTTGTAGACACCTGTAGCATAGAGTTTCACAAAATAGCCGCGGAAAGTTGCAGCAGCTGCGGAAAGTGGCAAGATTCCGCAGCTGAATGAACAAAATCTAGATCAAATAGAAAACACAAAAATATAATTAAAAACCATGTTAGATACCCTTTTGCACATGATATTGACAATTTGGGAGGTTTAGGTGAGTGAAAAAAGGTATGGAAAAGTGTATGGAAAAGACGCAAATTCGGGACTCAACATACCCCCACTGTGAAGGTGTTGCATGTCCTCATGCAACCAAAATTTTGATACTCTTTGTTCAGTTCATGTGCCTTGATACTTCAGCCAGCACATCCAATCCTCTTCTCTTCGTCCTTGGTACTGCCATCATTCTGGGTTTCTTCATTAAGCATCTAAATTTGATATTTACAAGTGCTCTGCTCAATTTCTGGCATTTCCTTTTCAATTTCTTATTCTTCTTCTGCCATATTCCCAAATGTAACATAGTATTATCATGGATGATCTTGTCCAAATTGCCTTGTTCTTTCAATGTCTCATTTTCATTTTTGATGTGCCTATTTAAAAGCTCCAGCTCAAAAATTTCCTGTTTTAATGATTGAACTAAATCATCCCGCAATGTATGAGGCTGAATGGAAGAAGTACTTGGACCTGTGGCTGCCTTTTCCAAGGATTCTATATAGTCATATACCTCCTGCTGCTTGGGGTCTATTTCAGGTATCATTTTCATTGGGCTGTCCCCAAAATGCTGTAAAGGAGAATTATGTTCAAAATCTGGCCGAGGAGGGCTTACATCAATATTTTTCTGAGAATAAGATGGAGTATGCTCATTCTCTGATTGGGAATGAAAGGAATCAGGTTCACTAACTGACTGAGATGGACTATGGTCAGTTGGGGACTGTTCAGATGTCTCCTCACCCAAATCAATGAAATGAGGACCCTTAATTTGCGTTTTTCTCAATTTCCCCTTAAGTCTGCTGCTTCTCCTCACATGCTGTGGTACACTATCCTTTTGTTTTTGTTTTCCTTTTTCTGTCTTCTTGGGCATGGATGACCGTTTTTGAAGATAAACTAATCTTTCTGATAGCACTTGATGATCTTCTTCTTCAGAAGAAGGAGTTTTATGTACAGCCTCAATAGTTTCTTTCTCTTTTGGTATCATTGGCTTCTTACCCTTGATTTCCTTCTTCTTCCTTTTTACCAGTCTCTCTTCCCTATCAGTTCTTTCCATAGTATTAGTAGGAGTATTTTGGATTTCATCAATTTTTCTTTTCCTCCTACTTCTTCTTGTTGTGCTAGCTGCGGGAATTTCCCGAGTAGGAGTAATTTGGGTTTCAACATTTATTCTTTTTCTTCTACTCCTCCTTGTTGAACTACCTTCAGGAATTTCCTGAGGTTCCTCAAAGAAATTTCTAACTAGAAATTGTTCCCATGTGTCTTTTCTTTCCCTTAACTCCTTTTCAATCAGAATTTTTATAAGGCCGTGGTGATATAGATGAGGCTCTACATCTCCTAAGTGTTTTTGAACAGTCACAACCATTTTCTTCAAGCTATTGAATAGAAAATATGGGAGATTGAGAGTTTGATTTTCTAGAAAATTCATCAATAGCCTGGTATGGTACATGTACATGGACCCAAAAAGGCCTTCACATGTAATGAATTTCTGAACAATTAGCAGTAAAGTGGCCCATTCTTCTTTCAATGCATGCACATGGATTCCTCTTTTAAAAACAGTTATGTCCATACCTTGGTTTCGTAAGATTGTTCTCCATGCCTCATCACTGATGCTTTTATTTTTGAACCAACGCTCTCCCTCCTGAAGAAGTTCCGTGGCTGTTGCTATAGATGCTTCATTGACCGCAAACTTGAGGTCTCCAATCTCTGCTTCCGAGCCATCAAACGACCTTGCAAATGCTTTCGTAACTTCTTTGTGATAACCTCTGAATTTCTGAATAAAACGCAGCCATTTTGCTTTCTTCAATATCTCTTTTGCTTGCGGATATCCCTCTATAAACTTCGGTCCTTCCGGCTCTGCTCTTAGCAATTTACCCATTTCTCTTTTCTGTTCTTCACAAATTTGACTTCGTGAGGGTTTCAAATGGAAGTAGAATGGTTGAATGTTCAGGAACGAGCACAATGGCTGTGGGGATGTATCATAAAATGGGAATGAGCACCATAAACGGAATGGAGTGAGACTGTGGGTAGATAACCGGGAGTGAGAATGAGCAAAAGGAACGAAATGGAGTGAAACAGTGGGTAGATATCTGGGAGTGAGAATGAACAGAGTGGGGTTTCGTAAACACAGCAGAGACACGACAAAGAGATTAACAAAGTATAACACATTCGGCAGCGTTTTGAATTTTGGTGGCTGTGTAATAAATATGAACACGTTTCAATCAACGGTTATGGATTTATGTGGCTGCAAGAGTCCTTGGTCAAATCAAATACGTCTCCGGTGGGATATTGGAACATGAGTGAAAATCGGAATTTTAATGATGAAACCGTTTGTGAATGAATGCAAGAGGATAATATGGAGATCGTGAAAGGTTACGGAACTGTCAATATAATCATTGCGCGTAATGGATAGAGCTCATGGTTCAAAACTATATAAAAACGTGTTTTTCAATGCTATTTGAAATAAATTTTATTCATACCTTTGGAATCTTTACCTTTTCCTTTGGTCTTCAACTAATTGATCTCCATTGGTGTCTTGAATGCTCCATTGATCCTCTCACCTGCATTTTATTTTCTAATTATGGCAATAACATCTGACTGTACATTCTCTTTGAAAACAGAGTAGTAGCTGCGGAATTTTCTTCTGGCTGCGGAAACTGGAGTCAGCTGCGGAAACTGACACAGCTATTACTTGGTTGAATAGAAATGAACAAATGACAAATGACCAGATGGAAATGGTCATGAAAAATATTTTTATTGATGGAATGGAATGAAATGAAGTGGAATGAAGTGAAATGAAATGAAATGAAATGGAATGAAGTGGAATGAAATGGAGTGGATGGTGACAAAGCTTGTGAAATGAAAGAGAGATTTTTTTTGGAAAATATAGAGTGTCAGGTGTTCCTGATTTTCACCCTATATTTTCTGCATAAGACTGCCAATCAATGATTGGTTTTCAGGCTTATACCATTTTTTTTTTTTTTTTTTTTTTAACTGAAAAACAAAAGCTAGGCTGGTGGAGAAGAAGAATTCTTCTGTACCAACCTGATTGCAGAACTTTCTTGAAACATCTTGACAAAATCCTCTTTAGAGAGTGGCTTATGATAAACTTTCAATCTATGGCCATTCACAATAAGAGGAGTTTGAAACTCATCAATGGTCTTGATTCTTACAGCTCCATTGCTAAAGATCTTGTCAATCTCATATGGCCCAAGCCAATGAGTCTGAAATTTTCCCTGAAAATCTTTAAACTTGGAGTCAAATAACAATGCCCAATCTCCTTCTTGAAACTTCTTTTCTTTGATATATTTGTCATGCCATTTAGTTCTTTGATATTGAACTAGATCAGTTCTTAGAATTGCTTCTTGTCCGATCTCATCTAGCTCATTCAACTGCTCCATTCTATGCTTTTGGGCTTCTGATAAGTCCATCCCCAACTGAACTGCTATCTTGAAGGTCTTGACTTGGAACTCAATGGGGAGCAAGACTTCTTTCCCGTAAACAAGTTCATAGGGAGAATGTCCTGTTGTATTTCTCCATGTAGTTCTGTAGGCCCACAAGGCTTCAGGAAGCCTTTCTGCCCAATCTCTTCTATGTAGATGAACAGCTTTGGTGATGATACTTTCGAGAACTTTGTTGGTAGACTCCACTTGACCATTTGCTTGTGGATGGTAAGGAGTAGATCTTCTATGCTTGATTTTGTATTCTTCCATCAGCTTCTCCACCAGGTTGGATGTGAATTGGCTTCCTTGATCTGTCACAATTTCTCTTGGAACACCAAAGCGAGTAAAAATATCCTCATAAAGAAAATGAACAATTGAATTTTCAGTAGCAGATACTAATGCTTTAGCTTCTACCCATTTAGTAACATAATCAGTGCAAACCAATATATACTTCTTTTGCTTAGATGGTGGATTAATCGGTCCAATGAAATCTAAAGCCCATTTTTCAAAGGGTTCAATGAGTACCTGTGTTGGCAATGGCATTTCATTTGAAAGGGTAGGTTTCCCTACTCTTTGGCAGCTATCACACCTTTTGACATATTGTTTTGCATCTTTGAAGAGAGAAGGCCAATAATATCCCAAGGAAAGGATTTTATAGGCCGTCCATTTGTCCGCAAAGTGTCCGCCGCATGGTTCATCATGACATGCCTTAAGAATATCAGGCATTTCATCTTCCCTGACACATCTTCTGATCACAAGATCTGGTCCTGTTTTAAACAATTCGTTAGAAATCCATGAATATTTTGAACTCTCCTGAATAATCTTTCGTTTTTCTCTTGGAAATAAATGTGAAGGTAGTTTCCCTGTAACCAAATAGTTAGCAATATCTGCATACCAAGGGGTCTTAATAGTTACCGCAAACAAGTATTCATCAGGAAATTTATCTTCTACAGGAGAATCTTCTTTAGTATTCTGAATCCTAGACAAGAAATCAGCTACTGTATTCTGTTTTCCCGGTCTATCCAACACAGTAATATTGAATTCTTGCAAAAGTAAAAGCCATCTTGTCACTCTGCCATTAGTAACAGGTTTGTTCATTAAATATCTAATTGCAGAATGGTCAGTATGAATAAAAGTTTCATAGCCCGTTATGTAATGTCTAAACTTATTAATTGCATGAACAACAGCTAAGAACTCTTTTTCAGTCACAGTATAATTCAACTCTGTGGGAGTCAAATTTTTACTGGTGTAATAAATGGCATAAGGAATTAAATCTTTTTGAACCAACACAGCTCCAAGAGCTGTATCTGAAGCATCTGTAGAAATATGGAAAGGAAGTTTCCAATTTGGTCCTCTCAAGATAGGTGCTTCAGATATTCTTGTTTTCAAAGTTTCAAAAGCTGATTGACAATCATGATCCCATTTAAATTCACAGTCTTTTGTAAGCAATTTGAAGAGTGGAGATGCTATTTTAGTGAAGTTTTCTATAAATCTTCTATAGTAACCAGTAAATCCTGGAAAACTTCTAACATCTCTTTGACAATTTGGAATAGGTAACTTGGAGATGACTTCAACTTTTGATCTATCAACCTTAATCCCATCTCCTGAAATATGATGTCCTAAAACAATCTCTTCAGTAAACATCATAAAGCATTTTTCATGGCTTAATGAAAGGTTTGTTTCTTTACATCTTATAAGAACTTTTTCCAAATTTTCTAATGCTTCTTCAAATGAATTACCGTAAACTGTAAAATCATCCATATAAACCTCTACACAATCATGGATTAGATCAGAAAAAATTCCTAGTACTGCTCTTTGGAATGTTGCTGGTGCATTACATAACCCAAAAGGAAGCACTCGGTAGGCAAAAGTTCCCTATGGACAAGTAAATGTGGTCTTATCTTGATCTTCAGGTGCTACCTGAATTTGATTATAGCCACTAAAACCATCCAAAAATGAAAAGTACTTTTTACCCGCTAATGTATCTAATACCTGATCGATAAAAGGCAAAGGAAAGTGATCCTTCAAAGTTGCTTTGTTCAATTCCCTGTAATCAATGCATACCCTCCATTTACCATTCTTTTTAGGTACTATAACCAAAGGAGAAACCCATCTGCTATCTGAAATTGGATAAATGAAGTTTACATTGAGAAGTTTTTGGAGCTCTTCTTTCACTATCTCCCTAAGATTTGGATTCATCCTTCTTTGAGGTTGTCTGATTGGTCTACTGTTTTCCTCAATATAGATATGATGGATGCAAGTCTTAGGATCAATACCTTCATGTCAGTATACTCCCATGCAAATGCAGTAGAATGTTTTTGCAAGATTTTGATTAGTTCTTCTTGTTGTGACTTTTCCAAATGTTTGTTGATATTCAATGTTTTTCCTGGAAAAATCTCAATGGTAGAACTACCAAAATCTTCCATAGAGTAAAGAGACATTTGTCTTGATGATAAATATTCTATGTCAGATTCCAACTGAAATTGTGTGGGGTCATATTCTGAAGTTATCTCAAAATTTTCTAATGTATTCAGAATTTGACTATCCTCACTAATTTCAGAAATGGTAAAGACAGGTTGTATAGTGTTCTCATCATCGACCCATTCATTGTCTCCTATTTCCGTGATTGCTCTTGCTGGAGGATACAAATTGAATTTCTTTGTCGAATTACCATTTGAAATGTACATGTCTCCAGATCTACAACTAATAAAAGCATCAGTTGTGGCTAGCCAAGGTCTTCCTAAGATAATTGGATGTCCTCCTAGATTATTCTTGGGAGTCAAAATCATAAAGTCTATTGGATATTCCCAAGAATCTAAGGAGACTGAAATATCTTCTAATACACCATCTGGTTTAATAACTGATCGATCTGCAAGTTGCAGTAAAGTAGGTGTAAAGAGAAGATTAGGAAGTTTTAACTGTTCCATAGTCTGTCTACTCATAATGTTGATAGCAGCCCCTAAGTCAATCAATGTGTTTGGAATTTCTATCCCATTTATATGTGTCTTGACAATTGGACTTCCCGGATCTATATACTTCTGCATGATAATTTTTCCCATCATAATGTCTGCAATCTTTCCTACCAGGTGGATTCTTCTTGTGTCTTTTAGCTTCCTTCCTGGTCTTTTGAAACTCAACTCCTTTATGGTTTTTGCTAGAATAGGAATTTCTCGAATGGCTTGTAGCAATGGAATCTTGATACAAACATTCTTCAATTCATCTAGAAAGTCATAGTTAGGCAACAAGATTTGTTTTTCCACCCCCTTATCAATTTGTAGTCTTTCCGGTAAAGGAGGTGTAGATGAAGATACATGTTGCTCAACTATAGGAGTTGTGGATGTTAGATTTTCTTTTTCTTTTTGAATTTTTGAATTTTGAAGAGATTCTTCCTCAGAACCCTTATTGACTTGAAGAGAGTCCTCCTCAGAGGTATCTTGCTCTTGAATATCTATATAAGGTTTTTCTAAAACTCTACCAGATCTGAGTTGTACATCGTTGAGAGGAACAATCATATAGGTAGGAAATTGTTGTCCTTCTACCATATAAGTAGTTTGAGGATTCTTATTGTTAGGATTTTGCAATGGCTGAGCTGGAAGTTGATTTGTCTTCTGTTGGTATGGGAGCATGAGTTGAGGATTTGTATTTTGTTGAGAAGGTTGTTGTTGTGGAAATGGCAATGAAAGTTGTGGATTTGGGCTTGGAAGTTGTGGAGCTTGTTGATTTTGAAAAGATGAAGGATATTGATAAAATTGAGCAAATCTTCCATAAGGATTTTGCATCCCTTGTACCCCTGGCTGATATCACCAAGTGTCGTAAAATGTCAAAAATGAAGGTGCTCGAATCAGTTTGAACCCGAACGACCGGATAGAGTCACTTTCCGATTCCTAAGTGTTTGCTTAACGGTTCGAAAATCTGGCCGTATGCGTGCTATTCAAGTTTGAAGATTTCTCAATTTCCATTAAAAAATGCCAAATTTGACTTTGTGGAAAATTTTATTAAAAAAGAATATTCCACAGAATTTCGGGAATATTCCGTGGAATATTCCATTTTCAGCCAATGGAAGGCCGCTACGTGGCTAGTTCCTGTGAGGCCGCCACGTGGCCCCAAGGTTGAATTGAAATGCGTTTAAAACCTTTTGTTATGGCTCCTACTGGATTCGAACCATGGCTCGTGAGGATACGCCGCTTTCACCAACAAAGCACAAGTTCATTTGCTGGATATTGGGCGGCACAAATGGTTTTTATTGCGTGTGTTTGTTGGGTGGGGCCCGAAAGGGGGCCAGCCCCTAAGGGCCAGCCCCCTCTGCATATAACCCAGGTCCGGGAACCACGGCCCAAGACCATCGGCGCGCAGAATGGCGGATTAAACTTTGGTTATGTGTGTTTTGGTGGGTTTTAATATAAAACCTTCGTATTAAATGAAAACGGTTACAAAGACCGCCAGCACATGTGAACGTGCTTGGCGCTAACCGTAAACACTTATTGCCCAACGGTAACCGCGCGCCTTATTTGGTGGTTCCGCCCCTATTTTGGCACCCCACCTATTTTAGCGCCCTTATCTGCAGTCTTTCCACAATTAGTGGAGTTTCTCAAGGGGAAACAGGCAGTTTAGTAAAGAGGGCATAACTTCTGCTAGGAGAGGTCTTTGAAGACGAATTGTTTTTTGATTTTGGGTCTCTTCGACCTTCTGAAGCCATTGGCACAGGTTTCACAGCCATCTGAGGCCGTTTGCAGGTGATTTTTCTTCGTGGAAGTTCCAGGAGCCACTAGGGCCAAATCAGTTTGGGAGCTGCATTGGGAATTGTGCAGCCAGTGAATGTGGAACGAAGGTCATTCCTGAAGTTTTTCAGCATTCTGAATCCATTTCTACAGCTCGTTTTTCTTTTTGAGGAATTCTTCTCACTGTTTAGCTTCAGGGAAGCTTTCAGGGCCACTAGGGCCATTTCAGTGTTGGAGCTGTTTGGGGGCTATGTTCATCCATTTTTGGTGATTCAAAAGCCTATTTCTGCTATTTTCGACTTTCTGAGTCTAATGGCAGAGGTTTCAGAACCAATTGAGGTCATCTTCACCTCGAAATTCTCCATGCAAGTCTAAAGGGCCACCAGGGACAATTGGGGAAAAGTACCGTATCAGGTACAATTTCACTGTTTAGTGTTTGGGAAAGAGCATGTTTAGCTAATTCCTATCTTCTGATTCTGTATTTACAGTCAGATCTGTCTTTTGAGACACTCATATTCTTGTATTAGCCTTTGTAGCATTTTTAATACAAGAGGACAAGCCTAGTTTGAGAGGCTTGGTCCAGCAGATGTAGCCCAGAGAGGGGGTGAACTGCTTTATCATTTTGATGTCTTTATTTGCTGAAGATGATATGCTAAAAAAAACTGATATAAAGTGTTAAACAACAAATATACATAACTTTCATACACACATAATCACCTACTCAGCTGCAGAAAGTTATTTGTCTTATTCCGCAAGACTTCAAACTTCAAGTATGTGTATGTCAAAGACTTCTAAGTGTTAACTTCATTATTTCTTTAGGCAGAGCCTGTAGAGGGCCAGGTAGCCTCTGGAACTCATCCTCTCTTTAGAGGTGACATGTCCAGTGAATGCCCCTACAGTCTATCTCGGTATAAGAAATAAGAAGTTTTCACATTTTCAGAGGTCACTTGGAGTGTATAGCTCAATTTGAAATTGTGGGAAATGGATACCTTGAACCCTTAAACAAGTACATTCCATTTTTCGCATCGATGGTGTGATCGTGGAGCTCGGTGACCAAGTGTCGTAAAATGGTCAAAAATGAAGGTGCTCAGAACTAGTTTGAACCTGAACGACCGGATAGAGCTCGTCTTCCTGATTTCGGCGTCGTGAACGGTTCGAAAAACGGTCGCCGTATGCAGAAGTTATTCAAGTTTGAAGATTTCTCAATTTCCATAAAAAATGCCAAATTTGACTTTGTGGAAAATTTTATTAAAAAAAAGAATATTCCACAGAATATTCTGGGAATATTCCGCAGAATATTCTGGGGAATATTCCATTTGCAGCCAATGGAAGGGCGCCACGTGGCTAGCTCGGAGGCCGCCACGTGGCCCCAAGGTCGAGTTGAAATGGCGTGTTAAAATTTTTTATGGGTCGGCCGGATTCGAACCAGCGACCGGGCATGCATTAACCACACGACTTTACCGCCAGACCACCGTGTATTTCTTGTTATATGTGGCGAATGGAGTTATTGTTATTGTGTGTGGTAGTTTGGGCGGGGCCCGAAAGGGGGCCAGCCCCGAAGGGCCAGCCCCCTTCCCATAGAACCGCCGGCGCGGAACCTTATCCCAAGACCATCGGCGCATTTGAATGTGGCGGATTAATACTTTGGGTTATGTGTTATGTAGTGGGTTTTTAAATATGAAACGGTGTTTTATTATAAAAAGTTTTGTATTAATTTAAAACGTTTGAAACCGTTGCTAAGACTGCCGACCCACATGTGAACACGTTGGGTCATAACCGTAAACACTTATTGCCAAACGGTAACCGCGCGCCTTATTTGGTGGTTCCGCCCTTATTTTGGCGCCACCGCCTTAATTGGTGGCATTATCTGCAGTCTTTCCACAATTAGTGGAGTTTCTCAAGGGGAAACAGGCAGTTTAGTAAAGAGGCCATAACTTCTGCTAGGGGAGGCCTTTGAAGACGATTTTTTTTTTGATTTTGGGTCTCTTCGACCTTCTGAAGCCATTGGCACAGGTTTCACAGCCATCTGAGGCCGTTTGCAGGTGATTTTTCTCCGTGGAAGTTCCAGGAGTCACTAGGGCCAAATCAGTTTGGGAGCTGCATTGGGAATTGTGCAGCCAGTGAATGTGGAACGAAGGTCATTCCTGAAGTTTTTCAGCATTCTGAATCCATTTATACAGCTCGTTTTTCCTTTTGAGGAATTCTTCTCACTGTTTAGCTTCAGGGAAGCTTTCAGGGCCACCAGGGCCATTTCAGTGCTGGAGCTGTTTGGGGACTATGTTCTTCCATTTTTGGTGATTCAAAAGCCTGTTTCTGCTATTTTCGACATTCTGAGTCTAATGGCAGAGGTTTCAGAACCAATTGAGGTCATCTTCACCTCGAAATTCTCCATGCAAGTCTAAAGGGCCACCAGGGACAATTGGGGAAAAGTACTGTATCAGGTACAAATTTCACTGTTTAGTGTTTGGGAAAGAGCATGTTTAGCTAATTCCTATCTTCTGATTCTGTATTTACAGTCAGATCTGTCTTTCGAGACACTCTTATTCTTGTATTAGCCTTGGTAGCATTTTTAATACAAGAGGACAAGCCTAGTTTGAGAGGCTTGGTCCAGCAGATGTAGCCCAGAGGAGGGGGTGAACTGCTTATCATTTTGATGTCTTTATTTGCTGAAGATGATATGCTAAACAAAACTGATATAAAGTGTTAAACAACAAATATACATAACTTGCATACACACATAATCACCTACTCAGCTGCAGAAAGTTATTTGTCTTATTCCGCAAGACTTCAAACTTCAAGTATGTGTATGTCAAAGACTTCTAAGTGTTACTTTATTATTTCTTTAGGCAGAGCCTGTAGAGGGCCAGGTAGCCTCTGGAACTCATCCTCTCTTTAGAGGTGACATGTCCGGTGAATGCCCCTACAGTCTATCTCTGTATAAGAAATAAGAAGTTTTTCACATTTTCAGAGGTCAATTGGAGTGTATAGCTCACATTAGAAATTATGGAAAATGGATACCTTGCACCCTTAAACAAGTACATTCCATTTTCAGATCAGATGGTATCAGAGCTCGGGTTGAGCATTCCTTATGGTGCAAAATGGTTGCATGTATGAGTTTTCTTGAGTTGGAAGGATAGCTGTTGTTAGCTGAGTCTTGGAAAGGATTGAAGACTATTTTCCTCATCCAATTTACCTCAAGATTAACTTTGGAAAACAAACTCCAATAGTGTGTTTTATGGCTGCTTGATTTAGAAGGGACATGATGTCTCTCATTGTTGGACTTTGCATCCAACAAATCGTCCAAAGCGTATGCAGCTAAGGGACAAACAGTTTGGCGCAAGTGGATCTATGGAGTCGATTATTGATGTGGAAAGGAAAGTTTCACATGAGGAAAATTTGCAGCAGCAAAAGTCGCCATGGAATTGGCTTGGTGAGAAGTGGATGGAATTCTTATTGCAGTAAGTCATTACTCATTTTGTACATGCAAATTTCAGATTGGTATGCATGTATTTCAGTTGAAAATTTGATGCAAGATTGCATGTAAAAGCAGTTTCAGTTGAAGGAATTTCTTAGTTGTTGCAAAATTTCGCCATGGAGGTGTAAAAGATGAGTATGATACTCACTTATGTTGCAGCAATGTCTTTTGGTTCAGCTCTTGATCATCCACATGTTTTTGGGATGATGTACTTGTGGGTATTTGAAAAGAAGAGTTGAAGTTTCACATGTACATAGAGGTTGTATGTGTAATTAGCGAACTGTATATAGTTCATTATACATGATACATACATGTGTTTGTAAAGATGTATCTTGTTGTTTATCGACTTGTGTCGGTTGTGTGCACACTTGTTCAGATTTTGTGTGTCATTGGTATAGCACATCTCATTGTCAACTGGTTGTTGATGTCATATGTTGCACAAGATGCTTTTGGTGTCGTTTGGTGCAGAGAACGAAGTGTCAGTGCAAAGCAGTGCAAGATTCCATGAGTTGGAAAGGCATGAAAGCAAAGAGGGCACAAATTTCAGCAAGTGTCATTGCTGGTTTCAGTATGGCAGATTGGTATGGCAAGAAAACTTGGTCGGGATTCGGCACAAGTACATGGCTCATTCAGCAAATTTCGCCATGTGAACAGTTGGCAATTCAAGGAAATTTTTGGAGGCTGAAGAGAAGAGGATGTTGTTATTCTCTCATTTGTTGTACTACAGTTCAGCTCAGCATTTCAGTAAGCTTTTGGGGACCAAAAGCTTCTCATTTGGGAGGTGTGATCAGGAGCTCAGGACCAAGTGTCGTAAAATGGTCAAAAATGAAGGTGCTCAGAACTAGTTTGAACCTGAACGACCGGATAGAGCTCGTCTTCCTGATTCCGGCGCCGCAAACGGTTCGAAAAACGGTCGCCGTATGCAGAATTTATTCAAGTTTGAAGATTTCTCAATTTTCATTAAAAAATGCCAAATTTGACTTTGTGGAAAATTTTATTAAAAAAAGAATATTCCACAGAATATTCTGGGAATATTCCGTGGAATATTCTGCAGAATATTCTGGGGAATATTCCATTTGCAGCCAATGGAAGGGCGCCACGTGGCTAGCCCGGAGGCCGCCACGTGGCCCCAAGGTCGAGTTGAAATGGCGTGTTAAAAATTTTGTTATGGCTCGGCCGGATTCGAACCGTGGTCGGGCATGTATCAATGTAATGCCTTACCGTTAGGCCAAAGGTCTAACTTGTTTACAATGGCGGCGAAGAGTTTTAAAAACTGAGCGGAAGGTTTGGGCGGGGCCCGAAAGGGGGCCAGCCCCCTTCCCATAAAACCCAAGGCACGGAACCATAACCCCAAAGCTCGGCGCGCAAACGTTCGGGCGGTTTACAACATTGGTTACGTGTTAAATATTATATAGTGGGTTTTTAATTATTAACCATTGTATTTATTTAAACGGTTACAAAGACCGCCAACGCATATGAACATGCGTTAACCGTAATATTTAATGCCACGTTTGGCGGGATAGTTGGCAGCCTCCACCCATTTTGGCGCCTATCCCTTATTTGGTGGCATTATCTGCAGTCTTTCCACAATTGGTGGAGTTTCTCAAGGTGAAACTGGCAGTTTAGTAAATGTGGCATAACTTCTGCTAGGAGAGGTCTTTGAAGACGAATTTTTTTTTGATTTTGGGTCTCTTCGACCTTCTGAAGCCATTGGCACAGGTTTCACAGCCATCTGAGGCCGTTTGCAGGTGATTTTTCTTCGTGGAAGTTCCAGGAGTCACTAGGGCCAAATCAGTTTGGGAGCTGCATTGGGAATTGTGCAGCCAGTTTATGTGGAACGAAGGTCATTCCTGAAGTTTTTCAGCATTTTGAATCCATTTCTACAGCTCGTTTTTCCTTTTGAGGAATTCTTCTCACTGTTTAGCTTCAGGGAAGCTTTCAGGGCCACCAGGGCCATTTCAGTGTTGGAGCTGTTTGGGGACTATGTTCTTCCATTTTTGGTGATTCAAAAGCCTTTTTATGCTATTTTCGACCTTCTGAGTTGAATGGAAGAGGTTTCAGAACCAATTTAGGTCAGCTTCACCTCGAAATTCTCCCTGCAAGTCTAAAGGGCCACCAGGGCCAATTGGGGAAAAGTACTGTATCAGGTACAAATTTCACTGTTTAGTGTTTGGGAAAGAGCATGTTTAGCTAATTCCTATCTTCTGATTCTGTATTTACAGTCAGATCTGTCTTTCGAGACACTCTTATTCTTGTATTAGCCTTTGTAGCATTTTAATACAAGAGGACAAGCCTAGTTTGAGAGGCTTGGTCCAGCAGATGTAGCCCAGTGGAGGGGGTGAACTGCTTTATC
>JAXQQM020083096.1:0-210394 GCA_034641835.2 Pinus albicaulis | reverse complement strand
CTGCTCTTGAGGCCATGGTTATTTTAGAGTTTTGGTCTTTTTGGAGAAATACAGATCAAGCAACCTCAAAAAGGGTGAAGGACACAATGTTGGATGATGTCTGGTGGGAGAGGGTAGATCTACTTATTCAGATCATCGACCCTATCATTTCCTTGCTTCGATTTGCAGATACAGACCAACCCATCCTAGGAGAGGTTTATGAGGGACGAGATTCCATGATTGAGTCTATGAGGAACATTATTTTACATAGTCAATGCCCCGAGTATGAGACATCACCAAAGGCCTTCTTCACTAGCATACATGATATTATTGTCAGCAAACGGGACAAGAATTGCACACCTTTACATTTTTTGGCTCAATCCTTGAACCCAAAATAATACAACCATGAGTGGTTGAATGGTGGAACTTTCCGTAGATTTCCTCCTCACAGGGAGGTGAAATATCACATGGGTGCAAAGATGCATTAAGGAGGATTTTCAGGATAGGGCATCCTTTGATGAGGTGGAGGATTCCATTGGATAGTTTTCCACTGGCACTAGGTGATTTGCAAGCTATGATGTGATTAAAGACAAGGGGGCTAAGAAGCTCTATTATTGGTGGGAAACTCATGGGGCAACAAACCCTCCTCTATAATAGTTAGCCATGAGGCTCCTCTCTCAGATGACTTCACCCTCTTGTTGCGAGAGGAATATTAGCACATATGGGAATTTGTATAGTGTGAAGAAGAGCAATTTTGAGCAGTCCAGGGCAGAGACAATGGTGTATGTGCACACCAACCTTCGTCTTATTTACAGGCAGAGGGAGGATTGGTTGAAGGGAAAGAAAAAGATGTGGGATGCCTTTCCTAATGATATGGGTCTGGACAATAGTGTTGAGTTGGCATTGGCCAACTTGGATCTCAATGAGCCAGTGCTACAACCTGTCACATTTGATGATGGCGATACAACAGAGGGGTCATCCTCCACACCAGCAGATGCAGAGATTACATTGGATACATAGGAGGAGGATGCAACAGAGGAGAGCAGTGGTGAGCACAATGATTATGATGATGAAAATGATGCTGATTATGATGATGAAGATTGATGACTCATGAGTCATGAGCTACCTATTGTGGCATTGCCTTGAGGCTTGTATTCTTGTAGACTTGTAGTTGTTTTGTATTTGCTATTTCTATTTTCCATTGGCATTGTAGTACCTAGTACTTATGTAACATATTTTGATTTTGATGACTTAATGAGAAAACTACAATGTCTTGTCTTTCTCCTATTGGATCATTGATGAATATGTCTATTACAGTTTACTTTGTATGATTGTATGATGTATCTTTGTAAAACTTACATCTAGATGAAGATCTATGTTTGAATCAATGAGTTTGTATGAATCATGTAAGAAATATATTTAATAAAATAATATATAATGTGTCCGGACGTGTCCTGTTTCAGGGGGTCACTGTGTCCGTATCCAACACTCGAATCTGTGTGTCCATCATGTCTCGTGTCCCCGTGTCAGGTGATTTAGTTCCAAGGGCATATTGAAACATAGATATCAATATTGGGTTCTAAAATGCCACCCAAAAAGAATTCCACGCTGATTAAACCCTCATAAGGCTCTACTATGACTCATGAAGGGGAAGAAGTGCAACATGATATATCAAAATTACAAGACCAGGTGCAACAAATTTCGCTCTCACAAAGAGTAACAAAAAATGAAATGGAAGCTAAGATGGATGGTTTGAAGAATGGCGTGGAAGCTAAGATTGATCGTATAGAATAAAATCTGAAAGGCAACATGGAAGACATGAAGAATGATCTAAAAGAAGACGTGGAAATTATGAAGGAAGTTTTGACAAAGCTGCTACAAGAAATCATTCCTAATGGCGAAACGGTAGTAGATGAAACTCACGATGAGAACAAAAAAAATGTTAATCATGATTTCATAGATTTTAATGTTGGATTTACGACCCACCATATTCCAAAGATCGATATGAGGACGTTTGATGACAAATATCCGGTAGCATGGATACTACAGATGGAGCAATATTTTGATCTCCATAATGTGAAAAACACACAAAAGGTACACATTGCAACTTTATATTTAGAAAAAAATACATTTGTATGGTATCAATGGCTTTGCTCTCATAAAAAAATTGTCACTTGGTGAATTTTTATTGAGGAAATGATAGCACATTATGAGGATACAAAGAGCAACACCTTCTTTAGCCAATTGATAAATCTCAAACAAAATGGTTCAATGGTGGAGCACATTGAGGACTTCCAAAAATTGAATATAAGGGTAACTGATATTCCAGAGGAACACAAGATTTATGTCTTCATAGGGACTTTAAAGGATAACATCCAACATGAGGTTCGCCTTTGGGAACCTGATTCATTGGAGAAGGCATTTAGGTTGGAAAGAAAAATTGAAAGAAAAATTATGGCGACAAGGAAGCCTACCACTCACAACTATAAAGACGGAAGTGTTGCTACTCCTATAATTCCACAACCTACAAGTTTGACACCACAACAATTGGAAGAAAAAAGAGAAAAAGGGCTTTTATACAGTTGTGATACACTAAAGGTCATAAGTGTGTTGAGAAGAAATTATTTTACATATATTGTGAACAGGAGGAAGAAAGTGATCAATAAACTTCAAAAGAAGAGGATATACACGAGGAACCAACCCTAGAGGAAGAAGAAATGAATTCGACCATATCCTGTAATGGATTGGCAGAAATTACCACTCCTCAAACTCTCAAGATAGAAGGATATATCAAGAAGAAAAATGTAATAGTTCTGATTCATTCGAGTAGTACCCATAATTTTATTCATTTTAAGGTAGCCAAGGAATTGAATTACTTCTTACACCCAACATCAGAGTGTCAAGTGATGGTTGCAAATGGAGGAACTATAAATTTCTCTGGAAAGTTCCATAATATCAAACTAAACATGGGGGAATATGTATTGAATAGTCCAATTTTCTCCATTCCAATGGGTGGTGCTGATGTTATGCTAGGAGTACAATGGTTACAATATTTGGGGATGGTAGCTTTTAATTTTCAAGAACTTTTCTTGATTTTTTTTTCAGAAGGAAAAGAAGTTGAATTATGGGTTATCACAGGGAGGCCAGGAATGATAATCATCTCTAATGTCATGAAAAAGATTTTGAAGAAATAAAAATGAGGCGTAATTGTACAATTATGCTCACTACAGGTTCAAACATCAAAATCATCTATTTCTCCAGATCTCCAAAAATTCTTGGACAATCATTCCAAGGTATTTGAGACTCCCAAAGGAATCCCACCTATTCGTGATCATGATCATGAAATTCACTTGATTCCAGGAATTTTTCCTCCAAACATCAAGCCTTACATATATCCTTATGCTCAAAAGAGTGAGATTGAACATATGGTTGCATAAATTCTAGAGGCTGGTATAATTCAACCTAGTCAAATTTCTTTCTCTGCTAAAGTAGTATTAGTGCACAAGAAGGATGGATCATGGCATATGTGTCCAGATTATAGGGAGATCAACAAGCTCACTATTAAAGATAAATTTCCCATCCCTTTCATTAATGAATTATTGGATGAATTTCATGGAGAAATTTACTTCACCAAGATGGATCTTCATTTTGGATATCATCAAATTAGAATGAATAATGAAGACATTCCGAAAACAAATTAGAATGAAGAATGAAGACATTTTGAAAACAACATTCATAACTCATGAGGGTCATTATGAATTTTTGGTCATGCCTTTTGGTCTTACTAATGCACCTTCCACATTTCAAGGTTTGATGAATTCCATTTTCAAACCCTTCCTTAGAAAATGGTATTAGTATTTTTTGATGATATACTAATCTACAACAAGTCTTGGAAGGATCATATTCAACATGTTGACATGGTGCTCAAACTATTGGAGGAGAAACAATTATATGCAAAAATCTCCACATGTTTCTTTGGAGTACAAGAGGTGGAATATTTGGGTCATATTGTATTTAATGAGGGTGTTAAGATAGACCCTAACAAAATTAAATCCATGACTCTAACAAAATTAAATCCATTAAGGAATGGAAAATCCCTACAACCATAAAGAATCTTTGAGGATTTCTAGGGTTAACAGGGTATTATCACAAGTTTGTTAAGAATTATGGGAGAATATCGACACCTTTAACATCATTACTAAAGAAAGATGCATTTTCTTGGACTCCAGAAGATACTAAGGCCGTTGAACATCTTAAAGAGGCAATGTGCTAATCACCCGTCTTAGTTATGCCATACTTCACAAAAAACTTTATTATGGAATGTGATGCCTCAAGAAATGAATTGGTGTGGTTTTAAGGCAAGAAGGAAGATCCATTTCTTTTGAAAGTCGTCCAATCAAATGAATGTATTTATTGAAACATATTTATGAGAAAGAAATATTGGAAATACTACATGCACTAAAGCAATGGCGACCTTACCTAATGGGAAGACACTCAAGGTAAAAACATATCATGATAGTCTTAAATACTTTTTGGAACAAATATTATCTTCAGAAAAACAACAAAAATGGGTCACAAAGATGTTGGGTTATGACTTTTAAATCATCTACAAAAAAGGGAAGCAAAATGTTATTGCAGATGCACTCTCAAGAAAGGTCGAGGACGTGGAAGCATTGCTTTGTGCCATTTATATTATCCAACCTAAGTGGATAATCGAAGCAAGGGATGAATGTAAGAATGATGAAGAGGTGTGGACACTCATTCAAAAGTTGCAGCAAGATCCCAGTACATTTGAAACATTTAGCTGGAAAAATGACTCATTATGATACAAATATCCTTATATCTTTGTAATAATTCCCAACTCAAACAAAATATTCTTTTGGAAGTGCACACCTCTCCCTTAGGAGGGTACTCAAGATTTTTAAAAACTTACCACAAGGTGAAGAGGTAATTTTTTTGGGATGGCCTTAAATCTGATATTCAAAAGTTTGTGGCAGAATGTTTGGTTTTCCAACAAAATAAAGTTGAGAAAATTAAGACCCCAAGTCTGTGACAACCTTTATCCATTCCAAGTCAACTTTTGGAGGAGGTTTCAATGGATTTTATCACAGGTTTACCCAAGTCCGAATGAAATACTATCATCATGATGGTATTTGATAGAATTACCTAAGTATGCACACTTTTGTGCATTATCTCATCCATTTAAAGTGAGTAGAGTTACTACTGCATTTATGGAAACAATTCAAAAGCTACATGGAAACACAAAGATTATTGTAAGTGACAGAGATCCCATTTTTACAAGAAATTTTTGGACAAAATTATTTTCTTGTTCAATGGGTACTCAATTAGCTCATAGCTCATCATATCGTCCTCAATCTGTTGGGAAAAATGAGATAGTGAACAAATGTGTGGAAAGATATCTTCATTGCTTTGTATCTAATAAAAAGACACAATGGGTCAAGTGGTTACCTCTGGCTGAATGGTGGTATAACACTTCCTTCCATACTGCAGCAAAAATTACCCCATTTATGGCACTTTATGGATATCATCCTCCTTTCATCACATTATCTTTAAGAGAAAATTCTAAGGTTCAAGCAGTGGAAGATCACATTGAGCATTAATAACAAGTTCTCTAACTCTTAAAGGATAACCTAACCTTGGCGTAGAAATCGAATGAAACAACATTTAGATCAACATCAAAGAAAAATAAGTTTTGATGTAGGCGACTATGTATTTTTACGGCTACAACCATACAAAAAAATGTCCCTCAAGAAAGCTAAGAAGGATAATAATATTATCACCAAAATTTTATGTTACTTACAAAGTGTTGCAAAATATTTGTACTGTGACATACGAATTGGAGCTTCCTGCATCTTCCCGAGTGCACCAAGTTTTCCATGTTTCATACTTAAAGAAGGTTATAGGTGACAAGCTCACAGTTTAAACAATATTCCCAGAACTTGACGAAGAAGGGAAAATCATATTGGAACCTGAAGAAGTCATGAAAATAAGAACTCACTAGCTACAGGATCAATCAATTTAAGAGTATCTCATCAAGTGGAAGAACTTACCCGTTGAAGTTTAGACATGGGAGGATGAGAATTTTATACAGAAGCATCCATAACTACACAAGAGTTGAGGACAACACTTTTTTGAAGGAGAGGGGCATGCTAGGTACCTATAATACTAGTGTATCCCATTATTGTTATAGTTATTATAGCCCCCTTATTGTTATTGCTGTTCCCATACAATCCCCATATTGTTATTATTGTGCCCCATAGAAGCCCACTATTGTTATTGTTGTGCCCTTACCTTGTTATTACTATGTCGGCTAGGATTATATTGTGACCCCTGGGACTCCTATATATAGAAAGGAGGTTTTGTCATTTTTATCATCCAAGATTTTTTTCATTTATGTACTGTAAAGGAGGTTTCTCCTCGAAGAGGATGATTTCTAAGTTGTTGATCTATATTTTCTTCTATTTTGTGAGCTGGTCTCATAAAAAATTGACTGCTCGGTTTCTTCATGGGTTCTCTCTTGAAAACTGATGAATCCAACTATATATGAATCCCCATGATATGAAGGAATCTCCAACTGTTCAACCCTTATTTCCTCCTTCCTATCACCTGGGAATAAATGGTTAGGTGCCCAAGGCCCCTTGCAGATAAAGCATAGTCATCTCCTCATTTGTTAATTCTTGCTACAAGTTTTATTTCCTTTATTCTTACTTCCTCCATCAATCCTTTTAAAATCCTTCTTAGTCATCACCCTTCTCAACAATTTTATGTTTTGCATGACCAAATTTTCGATTAGATCATAAGAGACTAGTGATACTACTAGTTCCTTTCTCCAAATGGTCAACAATTTGGATCTTAGTATCTTGAAAATGTCAACATATCTTTCAATGAACAAGGACACATTATTTTGCATGTTTTTTTTGACATGGTTAGGATGAGATGATGTAATGCCAGTGTAAAAGGTCTGGAGAAAATAGAAGTTTAAGTCATCACATTCCAAATTCAACATAAAGGTTCCAAAGCTAAACTCTTCCATGAGTTCTAAATTTTTGCACCACTTCTGAAAGGTATGAAGCATCATGTTGTTCAACCCTTGAAGTGTTTCCAGTATCAACTAAAATATCTCCCTCATGAGATCATTATTCTAAGGAAGTAAAGGTGATGTTAAAGCTATGATATTGCTGAGACAAGAGGTACTTGTGAGCTTGACCTATTCAAAAGGATGCTCCCAGAGTTTGGGTTGTATAAACATAAGCATCGATGACTTGAGATCCCAACTGAGTTTCTTCCATTCTAGATGCCCCACCCTGGACAAACACGTTTCTAATTCCTCCAACTTAAGGAGGTCTATGAATGACTTTGTTTGTTGCAATTCATATCTAAGTGTGAATATATTATCCCCTCTTCCCTGTCCTTCCTTCCCTTCCCATGGGCGCTTCTACTACATAATGGCATAGAATCTTTTCGAGAAACACTTCTTTGACCATTAATTTGGTCTAAGGAGGTATTGGTGCGTAAAGGACCATATACTTTCTCTAGTTCATCAATAAGCTGGGTATTTTCGAGGGTCTTTTCAAGACCCGCCTTCCCACATATTAGAATATGCACCAATATTTTGATAACCCTTAGGAGAAATACACTGGAACTTTGCTCCATAAATAAAATTCCCTTAAGACATAATGATAATACCACATATATTTCCCCAATAAATTTCCCCTAGCACATTGATTTTTTTTTTTTTTACTTATAGAAACAGGTATGTTTATATTAATTCAAAAATCATCCGAGGCTTATGCTCGATGATTGTAAAACTGGGGACCCAATGTCTAGGGTGTTTCCGAACAAGAAAAATTCGCCTACTCTATTTCTTACATTCAGTCTAGCAATTTCCTAATGACTATCAAACCTTCTAATGCAAACAAATTGCTGCAGCAAGAGGAAAAAATACATGACATGCTGAGGCAGAGGGTCCCATGATTCCCCCTCATTGCAGAGGAGGGATCCCGCTTGCAAAGAGACAATAATGTTGGCCTCAAGATATGCTTCTGTGTTATTTTTCCGAAGGATGTGAAAGAACTGAAGTCTGTCAAATGACCCGATCAGCTTCTTAATACGATCGAATAACCATTGCAAGCAAAGGTATTTAGGGACCGATTTTGTCACAATCAGGCAAAGAGATTTTGTGAATCTCCAATGACTCGAGCCTCCTTGATACCATGTTTTTACAGCTGTTTCAAGCCTTGGAGGAGGGCCATGGATTCTGCTTGATTGTTTGAGGAAAGCCCTAAACCCCAGGAAAAATGTGAGATGATTTGGTCTGAAGGGCAACGGATAATTCCTCCGCCTTCAGCCTTTCCTGGATTCCCCTTTGCTGCACCGTCAAAAAACATAGTGTGGACATATGATCTGATTCTCCATTTGTTGAAGTCCTCATCCTCTAACCTAATTTTCCATTCTTCTCTACCCTTCTCCATATTTTTTCCCATGGGAAGATTTATCCCCAACTACTTACACCACTCCCTGCATTGCTGATTTAAGCCACCAGCTCGCTTATGGTTCACCTTGACTTACATTATTTATTTGAAGAGGCTTTTAATTTTCACACCGATTTTCTACTGGTTTAGGGCCTTTTCTTGAAATATCCAGTTGTTTCTTTCAGTCCATATCTTCCAGCAAATAAGCTTTGGGATAATCATCCATCACACGAAGGGCCAACCTCGCCTGGGGAAGGACTTAGGGAACAAGTCTCCCCAAAAATACAACAATTTCATGGTGTTGGATGGGAGGTTGAGGCTGTTGTTCCAGATCGGCAGAAGGTCATTCCATATGTTCGAGCATAGCTGCACTCAAGGAAGATGTGAACTGAGGATTCCTCCTACTGTTGACAGAGCGGGCACCGAGAGGGTCCGTGGAAGCCATGACGCTGCAAATTTTCAGCAGTGAGGATGCTGCTGTGCCCCAGCTTCCAGGTGAACATGTCGATCTTTGGGATGATTTTGACCTGCCAAATCCCTTTCCAAATCGCAGGGTTGCGGGGAAAAGATGGGATGGATTTAAGACATCTGTAACCTTCAGCTGCGGAGTAGCATCCCTTTGAGGAACCCCAGCCCCTTCTGTCTTTTTTCCTGGCGTCTAGAGCGGATTTCCCAGCCAGCGCCACCATGAATTTGGCCCAAGCTTGCTCCAAATGAGCAGGTATATCTATTTTCTACCACCCTACCCAGTTGTTGTTTTCCCAATCTGAGATGTCCCACAACATGCAACGAACATCTACGATCATCCATGTTTTTAAATCCAACAACTTAGGATCCTCCCCAATTGCTTCTGCATTCATGATTATGTCCTCCCACAGTTTGATCTTCTTCCCATTGCTTGGAATCCAAAATAGGTGGTCATGTAGGAGTGGGAGGGCACATTTACACAGTTGATGAATCTGGGAGCCCTGCAATTAGTTTAGAAGTCAGGGAAAATTTTAGGGGTTAATATTCCATGCTTTTCCAAAAAAAATATTCGCCAATTTCCATTTTTTTAGAATTGATTCGCCCAAATTTTATAGTATAAAATTATTTTACCCTAAAAATCACCAAAATTTTATATATACTAATATAAAATAATTAGAAACCTAAATATTGAAAAAAAATACCATAATTTTTTTTACAATTTTGGGGACTATTAAGGTTTGCCAAGGTTTCTAAAATTTAGGATAAACTTTCATCTTTAAAATTTTCTCTGTTGGAAGTTCTCCAGGCTACGAAGACGTCTTTCGAAATTTTATTTTTTACACAAAGAAATTTGTGCCCATCCAGGGTTCCTTGCAACCTGCCGCTATAAGATCTTGGCTCCTAGGGCGATGTTGTGCTCCCCGAGATCTTTTATGTTAAGACGACCTTCCAACAGCAACTAAGCAATCTTATTCCAACTGATTAGCAAAATTATCGTATCGTTGTTCTTCCCTCCCTTCCAGAAGAAGGAACGAATGGCTTTCTCCATCTTGCGAAGGATGCCCACATGAGCCAACAATACAAACATCTAAAAAATTGGAAGACTGTTAAGTACAAAATTAATAAGGACAGTCTTACCTGCTAGATTGAGCAACGACATGCCCCAGGATTGCATTTTGAGCTTGAATTTTTCGAGCAAGGGGAGCCAGTCTCTTCCACTCGGACTTCCTTGAAATATTGACAGCCCAAGATATTTTAAAGAACCCCATTTTGTGGATCCTTTGAAACCCAGAATCCTAGTATTCGTACTAGCTCAAGGCCAGAGAGGTTCCAAGCGTAGATGAAGCATTTTCCCGTATCAAGTTCACTTCTAGACTCGAGGCAATAGTTATCCAGCTCCAGTTTGAAGCGGGAGGTCGAGACGACGGAAGCACCCCCTAGGAGAATGGATTCTTCAGAAAATAGAGTGTGATTTATGTCTCTCACTCCCCTGGCGATCGAAGACCCATACGCTCTTGCTCGATTTGTCTTTTCTCCAGCATAAAACTGAGGAAATAGGCTTGAATAACAAAAAGAAGAGGGGATAAAGGGCATCCCTGCTTTATCCCACGACTAGCCTTGAATAAGTCCGCAACACGCCCATTGACGAGAGGAGAAATCCATGGATCCGTAATGTAGGCCTTGACCCAACTTATAAAGTGGCAGTCAAACCCAAATTGCCTTACGACCCCAAATAGAAATTTGTGCCTAACTCTGTCAAATGCACTAGCCAGGTCCAACTTGATAGCCATACCTTTTTCTCTTCTTTGGATGCTTGAATGGATCGCTTCCTGAACTAGTATGAAATTATCAGTTATCTTCCTACCTTTTAAAAATCCCCCTTGATTGTCAGGAATGATATCCAGAAGGATGCCTTTTAGTTTGTTGGCCATGACTTTAGTGATAAGCTTGTAGCCAATATTGTAGAGAGAAATTGGCCTGAATATTTTGAAAGAGTTTGCACCTTTCTCTTTTGGAATAAGATCCAAGAAGGACGATTTGGTGTTGCCCCCAAGCTTGTGGCAGGTCTGGGACTTTAAGATCATTTTATAGAGATCCTTTTTGAAAATGTTCCAACAAGTTTTGATGACTCAAACAATGAATCCATCTGGCCCAAGAGCCTTGTTCGGATCCATATCATCAAGGGCTTGCTTGATTTCATTGACGGTGACAGGAGCAGTAGGCATGACATTCATTTGGGCATTGACCTTTGGAGGGACCAACTCGAGCAGATTGGAGCTGAGATTTGCTTGCTTGTCCTCTGAATAAAATTCTTTGAAGTGCTGATGGACAGCTTGTTTGATGTTGGTAGGGTCGGAGAAGGATTGATCTCCATATTTTATCTCAACTATAGAGTTAAAGTTTCTTCTGGTTTGAGACTTCTTATGGAAGAAGGAGGTGTTTCTATCCCCAGCTTGTAGCCACAGACTGTGAGATTTAAGTCTCCATAATTCCTCCTTCTATATATGGAGATTAGCTTGGAGCTCCTCTTCCAGGATAAGGTTGTCCTTCGAGATGTCCATATCTTCCGTTTGTTTTTGGTGGCTCTCCAAATATGCCTAGGCAACCCGCCTTGACTCGGACGGAGAGGGGAGGGATTTAGCCCAGATTTTGAGGGTTCTCTTCACTCTCCTCAGTTTTTCGTCCCACACAAAGAAGGAGGAACCATTGACAGGTTGTTTCCAGACTTCCTCAACTCTGTCCAAAAATTCGGGTTGCTGCACCCAGAGGGCACTGAAACGGAAGGGAATAGGCCCCAAATTCATGTGTGGTTTCAACTCAAGCCTAATGGGTTTGTGATCAGAGATTGATGAAGAAATAATATCAGAACAAACATCAAGACCTAAGAGCAAGAAGGAGCTTCGAATGAGAAAACGATCTAACCTTGCAGAAATGTGGCCTGGACCCATTCTTATATTGGACCATGTATATTTTCCCTTGGGAGGCTTGATGTCCAACAGATCCCAGTCCTGAATGATCTCCTCCACCCATTCCCTAGCTGGATCCCTTACAATTTTGTCCCCTCGCTTCTCCTCTTGGCTTAGAGTAATGTTCATGTCTCGAGAGAGAATGACATTAATCATTTGAATCCCATTTTCTAGGTCCCTAATGGATTCCCAATAGGATTTTTTGTCTCCCAGAAGGGCCAGAGCATAAATGTTGAACAAAATCTCAGTTTCTTTGGTGTGGAGGTGAAAAAAATGAGCAAAAATCCAGTTTGAGTTAAGTTTAACTAGAATTTTCTCAAAGCATCTCTCGTCCCATAGGATTCCCAGCCCTCTTGAGGCGCCTCTATAGGAGACTACAACACCTCCTCCGTTTCCCCAAAACTATTTGCTTTTATGGAGAAAGTCATTTTCCTCCATTTCAGTCTCCTGGATGAGAAGAATGTCGGGCATTTCCAACCTTACTAGACTTTTCATTGATTCTTCTTTTAGGTTGCTCCCCATCCCTCTGCAGTTCCAGGAGACGATCTTCATTACTTCCTTTTTTGAGCTGAGAGGGCTCCCTTAGAGCCCTAACTTTGATTTCTGTGTGCTTTAGGGGTTTTTCCAACATCTTTTCTAGGGTTGGTTGGATCCCCTACAGTTTCTCCTTATAGGTTTCTTGTTCTATTTTTTCCCTGGAGGATTTCCATCCCCTAGTAGATCTTCTAACCGAAGTTTGGGAGTCCCCAATTTCTCCTTCTTCCTCTGACTCCTCTGAATCCAGATCTCCCCCCTCAGAGACAACCTCTTTCATTCCTCCAAGATATTCACCAATATTTAATGGTGCTAGGGTTTCCTGCATTTGAAGATCCTTTTGCATGATCCGTGGGTCAATTTCTTGGACTTCCTCTATCTTTGAGCTCAAGGCCGCAAAAATATTCTTTTGGCCTTTCTGTAAGGGTTTGGATTTAGGAATATTCCCCGTGGGAGCTGAGCTTCCCTTTCCTTTCTTCGTTTGCCCTGAATTAGGGCCGTTTTAGATTTCTTGGCTTGCTGCCATCCTTATTCTTTCTCTTTTTCTAGGGCTACATTTTTGGGACAGTTCTTGGCGAAGTAGCCATACTCATGACATCTATTGGAAATACTGAGAGGGGGGTGAATCAATATTTCTTTTCAATTGTTAATTATTTCCAGTTAGATTCTTCACAATTAAAGACACACACACACACACACACACACACACATATATATATAATAATAATAATAATAATGATATTAAGAATTAAAGAGAACTTAAATCCCTTTTTAATAATAGTATACAATAGATGAGAGAAAGGCACCAACCCTTTTAATGAAACAAGCACCAACCTATTTGCCAAGCACCAACTTGGACTTTGATGAGGCTCCTACCTCTAGGGCTTCGACCCTATCTTCTCAAGGCACCTACCCCAAGGACACCAATCCCTCAGTCTTCTTTTTAATAGAAAATGTGTGATGTGCTTGCTTCACTTTCATCAACAAGATTCTTCACTGTTATTTCTTTAGGTATAAGTAACAACCTTCTATAGATACTGTTGAGCTCCAAAGATGTTCTTTCTTCCACCACATTCCACTCCATTTCCTTTGTCCATTATTAATTATAGGCTCAAATGATCAATAGAATTAATTAAAATTGATTTAAGAATGTATATCATGACTAACTTGCTATGTTTTTATGATTTTGTCATTGTAGTACTTTTTGAACTAGTTCTAGCTACAGAATGCAGACATTCTGTAGCTAGTTGCCGATTCTACAGCTGTCTTCATGTCTATGCAGGTTCCAGGTGTCATCTCAGAGAAAAACACATATGGTCGTATTCCACATCATTCCCTCATCATTTGTTGCTCTCCACAAAGTTTGAACGGAATTCTGTAGGTGGTTATGCACGTGGGAACTCAAATTAGGAGATAGACTCCTAATAGGACAAGGACAGTCCAGATGTCCTTAATCATATTATGAGATCACCATCAGAGTTCTAGTTTGATTTTAATTTGGAAAGACAATTATCCCTAGGTTATCTCAAGACAGTTATGTAATTTTGTTATAAATATGGCTCGGGAAACCGAGGGACAAGGTTAGATTTTGTGTTTATTTGCTAGATTTCAGAAGTCCGAAAACACTCTATTTTGAAGTAATTTCTCTTTTAATGAAAGAAGCATCACTTTATTGAAAGCGCTGAGTCAATCTTGAAGTAGATTTTGCATGCTACTCTGGTGGTAGAGGGCCCCTGCTACCTGAGCAACTTTGTTCATACGGTTTAGATAAGTATTTTAGTCTCGTTTTTCATTTCTAGCTTAAGCAAGTTTCTGAAGTTTTATGTTTCATACTTGTTTACATTAATCATCACAGCTAGACTTACACTTATAAAATCTTCCAAAATATCATCACGATGAATAAGGCATAGCTGTGGTGTTGTAGATTTTAGTTGCATTTCCTTTCGAATTTTATGATTTATGCTTGTTTACACTAAGTGTCATAGCCGGTCTTATTCCTACAAACTCTTCCAAAACATCATTAACAATGAATAAGGAACAACTGTGGTATCTTAGATCCTAGTTGTATTTTCTTTCAAATCTTATGTTTATGTTCAATTGCATTGAATAATACAGCCACACTTGTTTTTACAAACTCTTCCAAAATATCATTCATATTGAACGAGATGGGCTATAGAATTCCATAGACTAGCTGTATGTTAATTTAGTTATAACACTTCGGAGGTTGATTGCATTTAGTTCAGCTCTGTCACTACATTTCAAGTTTGATAATGGCATTCTAGTTTAACTCTGTTCACTGTACTTCAAGTAGATTAGTAGCACTCTAGTTCAGTCTCAGTTCATTTTGTTTTAAGAAAAGATTAATGGCATTCTAGTTTAGTTGTAGTCACTGTATTTGAAGATTGATATACTGTGTTCTAGCCTAATGTTATCCATCGTATTTCAAGTAGTACTAGTTTTCAAAATTAGTCTCTCGACCTTCATTATTTAAAACTTACTTTTGTTCTGAATTTATATTGATACATCATCACATGAACAGGGGTCAGTAATATCAGTTTAAGGCTTTGATTATTCTGCAAATCTTTTACAAATTCACCTATATCCTTTTTCCCAAACATTATTCTAGAAAATCTCTAAACTTCTGAATAAGGCCTAGTAGTGATAAGTCAAGCTGCAGAATAGGGTAACTTCAGCATCATAGGTTAATCTAGAATAGAAACCTTACTGTGTTACAAATAATCCTTTTTTTGGTAATATTGTGAGTTGATTGTTTATTTAGGAGAACTTCATTTACACTTAACTTGTCCATTTCTCAAGCTCTTCCAACACATATTTAATGAATGAATTGGATAAGTTCAAGCTCATGTTGTGATTTATTTCCTTGCAATGAAGTCATTATCAAGCTTTGCATTTGTTGTTTGCCATCCATATTTTAGGCTTTGTTCTGTTTTAATATAACCAATAGCTTCTTTTCACCAGCACTTAGTTCTTTCCCTTTTCAACATAAAACCATAAAAACCAAAAACATCATAAAACCACTAAACACAACGTAGTGAGAAACAAATACCTAGGCACATATAGTGCACCACACTTCAGCAGTTTACTAGCCCTGGTTGACAATTAATGAACTCAATTTAGGAACACTAAGTTGAGAACAAACAGATACCGTTCGAGCTGCAATCTGAGGTGAGGTGATTGTTCACTGTTCAACTAACAGTCCAAGCCACCATTCGTATAATTTCCCACAGGTCTGAGCAGTTTTGTAGGTCTGATCCTAGCCTCCCACCGAACAGGTCCGAGCACTGATCAATGATGGCTGTCTGAAATCTGAGCTGAGGTGAGGTCTAGTTTACCACTGGAACAATCCAAGCTTCTTTTCCTCCACAGACACGCAATCATAGGTGGCTGCCATAGCTCGGTATCACTTTTTTCTTAAGCTACAGGTCCAAGCTTGAGCTTAAGCCTCTTCCACAACTATGTCTGCAATAACAGGTTGAGCTGCTTGTGTAAGGTTCCAGGTCTTTACTTTAGGTCCGAGATATTAAAGATAACCCATACACAGATTTAACCCAACCACTTCCTCCTCGACCTCCTTAGTTCACGAGTTGTGAACTCTTCTTGCTGTTCTAAATTCCTGTGATGATATACACCAAAAATTTCTGACTCTGAAATGGATGAACGCAGATTTATATATATAGTAGTTTGTCCCTATGAAGAGACACATCCATTGGAAGAAGGGCCGACATTATATGACTACATAGGTCGGCTTGACTGTAAATATATATTTTTTATCTTAAAAATTCAATTTCTCACAAACTAATGGGAGTTTTGGGGCAAGTAAGAGCTTGTTGGAAATAGGGAAAAATCCTCTTTAATATGGTCTAGGATTCATTGTGAAAGGATGCCTCCAAGGTGTCTAAATTTATTTTTCTTTGTGACTGTTCATAAAATTTTAGTGCAAAAGGTGAATGGGACAGTGAGAGATCATTAGAGCTTCTTCATCATGGTGTGTCTTCCATGTCATCATATGTCATAGTGCAGCATCTATGAATCTTCCATTAAAAGATCTCATCAAGAGAGCTTATATTCCATCAATGACAATTATTGACCAACAATCTCCCCCTTTGTCATTGATGGAAATATTATAGAATTCTCTCCCCCTTTGACATCAATGGAAAATGGGGTGCCCAAGTCCTCCCCCTGTTATGCTGATCCCCCTAACATACTGTACCCCTAACATGGTGCTTGATTTAATGTGATGCAAGAGCAATGACCCCCTTCTTTTGGTGAAGATACTCAAATGCTTCTCGTGGAAGGGGTTTTGTAAATATATCCACAATTTTCTCTTTTGTAATGACGTATTCCAACCTGATATTGTGTTCAACAACTTGTTCACGGAGAAAGTGGTATTTATTGGAATATGTTTGGTTCTTTAGTGCATCATCGGATTCTTTGAAAGACTGATGGCGCTAGTATTGTCACAAAAAATAGTAATTGGTTGCTTGGTTTCTATGTTGACATCCTTCAAGGCTTCCTTCATCTATAGAATTTGTGCACAACAATCAGCATCAACTATATACTCGGCTTCAACTATAGAAAGGGATATAGATGATTGCTTTTTGCTGAGCCAAGATACAAGACAATCTCCCATAAAGAATGCATTTCCACTGGTACTTTTTCAATAATCCACACTTCCAGCCCAATCAGCATCAGAATAAGCTGTCACAATAAGAGTTGAACTCTTAGGATACCAAAGACCGAAATTAGTCGTTCCTTTCAAATATCTAAGAATTCTTTTCACACCTGCTAGATGGGATTTTTTAGGACTTGAATGAAAACTCGCTACCATTCCTACTGCTTGCATAATATTTGGTCTTGTAGCAGTTAAGTATAGGAGAGCTCCAATTATTGACCTGTAAAGAGTTGCATCTATTTGGGGGGTATCATCGTCTTTTCTTAATTTACAATATGTGGTCATTGGTGTGCTCATAGGTGCACAATCTTCCATCCCATATATTTTAAGCATGTCTTTAAGATATTTTTCTTGAGATAAAAACATGCCTGCAGAGGTTTGAGATATTTGTAGCCCAAGAAAGTAAGACAACTCACCAATCATGGACATCTCGAATTTTTTGGACATATTTAGAGCAAATTCATGGCTCATTTCTTCATCATTGCTAGCAAAGATTAGATCATCGATGTAAACAAGAGTGATCATAAGTTTTTCGTTGTCCATCTTCATGTAGAGATTGCTACCAGCCACTCCCTTTTTGAAACCTTCTTGTTGCAGATAGTGATCCAACTTTGCATACCATGCTCTAGGGGCTTGTTTTAATCCATACAAGGCCTTTTTTAGTTTGCATACAAGGTCTTTTCCTTCAGCAAGATCAAATCCTTCCGGTTGCTCCATGTAAACTTCCTCCTTGAGTTCTCCATTCAAGAATGATGATTTTACATCCATTTGATAAACCTTGAATCCTTTTGAGCAAGTAAATGCTAGAAACATTCTTATGGCTTCCATTCGAGCTACTAGTGCAAAGGTTTCTTCGAAGTCAATTCCTTCGATTTGCGAGTATCCTTTGTAGACAAGTCTGGCTTTATTTATGATGATTTTTCCATCTACATTCATCTTGTTTTTGAATACCCATTTTGTTCCAATTATATTTTTATCTTTTGGGTGAGGTACCAGTTCCCAAGTGTCATTTTTTTCGATTCGAGACATTTCTTCTTCCATGGCCTTTATCCAATGAGGATCTTTGCTTGCTTGAGAAAAATTTTCAGGCTTTATTAAAGATAATAGAGCCACATCATCTTTTATAAGGGTGCTTATCATCCTTCTTCGAGTTTGGATTCCTTCATCTATATTTCTGATGACCTGTTCTTCTGGATGATATCTTTGAACAAACTTGATCTTGGAGGGAGTTTGTGAAGATTCATTTTGAGGTTCTCTTTGAGGTTCTTCATTCTCCTCTTCTTTTTCAGGTTCTTCTTCTTCACTTTGTTCAAAGAAAGGCTCAAATTCATGATCTTCAAGTCCTTTTTATGGAAGGCCTTCATCAATATTTACATCAATGCTTTCCACTATTCTTCGTAGACGATAGTTGTAACATTTGTAAGCTTTGCTCCTAGTGGAGTATCCAAGAAATATTCCTTCGTCAACTCTTGAATCAAATTTACCTGGTGAGTCATCATTTATTTTTATCAAACATTTGCTTCCAAAAACCTTGAAATATTTTACTGAAGCAGGTCTTCCTTTCCATAATTCATAAGGAGTCTTTTCATTATTTGGTCTTAGTTGAGTTCGATTTAAGGTGTAAACTGCGGTGGCAACTGCTTCTCTCCAAAATTTTGGTTGCAAATCGGCTGCTAGTAGCATTGTTCTTTCCATTTCTTGAATGGTTCGGTTCCTTCTTTCAACTACTCCATTTTGCTGTGGTGTCCTAGCAGTAGAGAGTTCTCTTTCGATTCCATGCTCTTTACAGAATTTATCGAACTCTTTTGAGGTGAATTCTCCTCCTCTATCCATTCTAAGACATTTAATCTTAGAATCTTTCTCATTCTCAATGAGAACCTTAAGATTTTTAAAACATTCAAATGATTTGGATTTATATTTTATGAAATATATCCACATCATTCTAGTATAGTCATCAACAAATAGAGCAAAGTACCTTTCACCCTGAAGAGCTGGACTTCTAGTTGGCCCACACAAATTTGCACGAATAATTTCCAAAGGTTTTGTTGTTGAGAACTCCTTAGTTTTGTGGCTAGTTCTAGTTTGCTTTCCATGTTGGCATGGGCCACATAAAACTTGATTTGGTTTGCACATTTTTGGAATATCCCTTACTGCATTAATTTTGCTGATGTTGATTAGGTTATCAAAACTTGTATGCCCCAATCGCTTGTGCCATAACCAACTTTCATCTGTTTGACTTAAGTAACATTTATCTTCTTGGATTCTACTGAGAATGTAAACATTATCTGGTGTTCTTACTCATTTCGCCACAAGCTCTCATGAGGACAAGTCTCTTATTTCACAATTTTTTGTACTAAAGACAACATTATGTCTTTGGTCACAAATATCGTTGAAACTTAAGAGATTATGTTTGAGCCCTTCTACCAGCAAGGTATTTTGAGCTTTTCCTAGTCCATTGACAAGGGTAGCAGTCCCTTTTCCAGTGAGTTTAGCGGATTCACTTCCAAAGGATACATTTCCATTTTTCTTGTTCAATGAGATAAACTTCTTTTGGTCACCTGTCATATGTATCCAGCATCCACTATCCATGAACCCATGATTTTCTTCACTATGAGCACATAGATCTAGGCCACATTTATCAGTTTTGAGATTTACGTTTTTAGCTTTTTCCCTTTTGAGAGGGCAATTTTGTTCATTGTGATCATAATCATCACATAATGAGCAAGATGGATCAAACTTAGCCAAAGGATCAAAGGAATTGTAAGTTTTGATTTGTTCTTTCTCTTTAGGCCCACGTAGTTGGTTTGGTTGATTATTCAATTTTGGTGCTTCATTCTTATGAGCCTTGCAATGCTTAGCTTGATGCCCAATTTTTTTACAATTGTAACAATGCCCAAGAAAAATAGTTTGATACTTGTTGTAGTATACATAGCTTGAATCAACATCCTTCCTTGAAGTTGCTCTTTCAAATCTTGGTTTTGAGATGTGACCTTTTTCCTGAGATGATTTTTCTTCTTTTGGATGGTAAGAGAGTACATCAGCATAACTTCTGGCATTATTCTTCATACTCAATGATTCTCCTTTGAAACCAATTCCAGACTTGTCATGTTGAGGTCTTTGAGTGTTAAGAATGTTGTCAAGAGCTAGAGAGCTTTGCCAACTCCTTTTGATTTACTCCAATTCCTTTCTTAGGGACACTATTTCAGCTTCACGTTTTTCACAGATATCATCCTTCTCTTTTAACTTGATGTTCAAGAAGTCTTCCCTTCTTTTTGCTTCCTATCTTTCTATTTTGAGAGAAATTATCTTCTTTTGTAGGTTCTCATTTTCTTCAATGGCACTCATTAGCAAACTATCCATGTTTCTTTCATCTTCTATTTCTGAGTCATCATCATTTGTAAATGCCATGAATAGTGTTTCTTTGCTTCCAACATAATTACTTTCCTCATCTGATTCATCATCGCTTTCTTTGTACTGATGCACATTTCTAGTTGATTTCCTCTTTATGACTACGAATTCATCTTTATCAGAATCATCTTGTTTAGATAAGAATTTCTTCTTATTAAACCATTTCTTCTTGTACATCATTCTTTTAGAGTCCTTTTCATCATCACTATCATGTTTATGAGGACATTTTGCAGCGTAATGACTTATTCTTCCACAATTGAAACAAATAAGAGGGTACTTACCTTTTAGCTTAGATCCCCCTTTTAGTCTTCATACAAATTGAGCTAACTCGTTTTCAGTATCTGATTCATCGCTGTTGTAATTCCATCCTTTTCCTTCTTTTGTAGATTTTGAGGCTTTGAAAGCTGCTTCTTTGAAATTTGGGATCCCTTCCTCATCTCATAGGCGATAAGAATTCCATGAAGTTCATCCATCTTGAGAGTATATAGGTTCTTCATTTCTTCTATGGCACTTACTTTGGAGTCAAATCTGTCAGGAAGTGATCTCAGGATTTTTTGAACTACGATGATTTCTTCAATATTTTCCCCTAGTCCTTTTAGAGAGTTAACCACTTCAGCTACTCTGAGGAAGTATGCTACAATATCTTCTTCATCATCCATTTTTAGA
Source organism: Pinus albicaulis (assembly GCA_034641835.2). Lineage (NCBI taxonomy): Eukaryota > Viridiplantae > Streptophyta > Pinopsida > Pinales > Pinaceae > Pinus > Pinus albicaulis. The sequence continues at coordinate 189,188 of JAXQQM020083096.1, read as the reverse complement.
CTCTCGAATTGTCTTCTATAGGTTTGAAGCTTTGTCTTCCTAACTTTGGAGTCCCCATCATATAGCGAAACCAATTTATCCCATACTTCTTTGGCTGAGTCACAATTCATGACTTTTGTAAATTCAGAATCGATGATTCCACTAGTGATGGAATTTAAAGCTTTGGCATTAGCAATGTAGGATTTTCTTTCATCAAGATCAGTTGGAAGACCGGTGGGAGCTTTGTATCCGTCCAAACAGAGTGCCATACTTCAGGGCCAAGAGACATTAGATAGTAGGACATCCTCTTTTTCCATAAACTAAAATTTGTTCCATCAAAAATAGGGAGTTTCCCTATTGCTTCCATGTTCTTCATTGTGCCTAAGAATCCTTCTTCCAGTTGTTAGGCTAATAATGAAGAAGCTGGTTCTGATACAAATTGTTGGAAATACTGAGAGGGGGATGAATCAGTATTTCTTTTCAATTGTTAATTATTTCCAGTTAGATTCTTCACAATTAAAGATAGAAAGATATATATAATAATGATATTAAGAATTAAAGAGAACTTCAATCCCTTTTTAATAATAATATACAATAGATGAGAGAAGGGCACCAACCCTTTTAATGAAACAAGCACCAACCTGTTTTCCAAGCACCAACTTGGACTTTGATGAGGCTCCTACCTCTAGGACTTCGATCCTATCTTCTCAAGGCACCAACCTTGTGTTTAGGGGCACCTACCCCAAGGACACCAATCCCTCAGTCTTCTTTTTAATAGAAAAATGTGTGATGTGCTTGCTTGACTGTCATCAACAATATTCTTCACTGTTATTTCATTAGGTATAAGTAACAACCTTCTGTGGATACCGTTCGAGCTGCAATCTGAGGTGAGGTGATTGTTCATTGTTCAACTAACAGTCCAAGCCACCATTGGTATAATTTCCCACAGGTCTGAGCAGTGTTGTAGGTCTGATCCTAGCCTCCCAACGAACAAGTCTGAGCACTGATCAATGATGGTTGTCTGAAATCTGAGCTGAGGTGAGGTCTAGTTTACCACTGGAATAATCCGAGGTTCTGTTCCTCCACAGATATGCAATCACAGGTGGCTGCCACAGTTTGGTATCATTGTTTTCTTAAGCTACAGGTCCGAGCCTGAGCTTAAGCCTCTTTCGCAACTTTGTCCGCAATAACAGGTTGAGCTGCTTGTGTAAGGTTCCAGGTCTTTACTTCAAGTTCGAGATATTAAAGATAACCCAAACAGAGATTTAACCCAACCACTTCCTCCTCGACCTCCTTAGTTCACGAGTTTTGAACTCTTCTTGCTGTTCTGAATTCCTGTGATGATCTACACCAAAAATTTCTGACCCTGAAATGGATGAACGCAAATTTATATATATAGTAGTTTGTCCCTATGAAGAGACACATCCATTGGAAGAAGGGCCGACATTAAATGACTGCATAGGTCGGCTTGACTGTAAATATATATATTTTTTATCTTAAAAATTAATTTTCTCACAAACTAATGGGAGTTTCGGGGCAAGTAAGAGCTTGTTGGAAAGAGGGAAAAATCCTCTTTAATATGGTCTAGGATTCATTGTGAAAGGATGCCTCCAAGGTGTCTAAATTTATTTTTCTTTGTGACTATTCATAAAATTTTAGTGCAAAAGGTGAATGGGACAGTAAGAGATCATTAGAGCTTCTTCATCATGGTGTGTCTTCCATGTCATCATATGCCATAGTGCAGCATCTATCAATCTTCCATTAAAAGAGCTCATCAAGAGAGCTTATATTCCATCAATGACAATTATTGACCAACAACATTCACGACATTTGAATGGCAGCTGTTCATAATCTAGTTTCTGCAGATGGGACCAGTTCCCCACCGTTAGCTTAATGGCTTCTGGCAGCCCAACTTTAAGATCCACCTCCACACATATTCTGGCACAGTCATATTGGTCCTTGTTGTTTGCTCTGTCTATGAATTTCCCAAGGGCATTACCGATTTTCTACATTGATTCCCAGTTCCAGCAGTGCACTGGTAAGTTTGGGAGCCTGACCCAGACTGGAATGGCAGATGGGACATCCTCCAAGGGATCCAAGTCAGGAGTCCAAAGATTTAGGTACAGCCCTTGGGGTCCCATGAAATAGGGTCTGCTTCTGAAAATCAGGTCCTTGTCTTCCTTCGTGTTGAATTCGAACAAGAAATAACCCCGCCTCGGGAAGTATGAGGTGACGCTATTGGCAATAAGGGGCTTCCAGCTGCGAGTGATCCAGGCCTTGATTGTTTTTGGTGAGGGCCATAAGCCCGTGAACTGACCTATCAGAGCTCGATCCACAAGGGAAAGGGCCACTCGCATTGGACCCTTAGGCGAGAGTGCCACCGAGGGGATCTCATCCAGCCGCTTGACAAATTTGGAGGAGAGTTGCTTCTTCTTTGGCTGGGAAGCGATCAAGAGTTTGAACGCTTCGATCTCGGGAGGAGGAGGAGGAGGAGGAGGAGGAGGAGGAGGCGGAGGGGATCCTGAGAATCCGCCATGGGACCGAGCCCAAGCCAGGGCGAGCACCCCGACGGCACCACCCTAACGCGGAACCAGAAACCCTAAGCGCGACGGAGGGCAAAGCGCGAGCTCCAAAGGTGAAATTATTCAGAATCGATGGTAAGTTAATAACCCTCCAAATTATTAATTATTTTTATCAATAACAAATTTACGAATTAAATATATATATTTAATAAAAAATAGTAATGAAATTTTTAACTATAAAACTTTATTTTCAATTTAATATGAAATTTTTTAATTTTAATATACATGTTTTAATAGTTTTTAATGTTATTGAATGTATTTCAATTATAATTTTTTTTTTTTATTATCTAGAAAATTGTAGCCTCATTATACAAACACCTCTATGTAATTTATTTAGTTTTATTTAATTAAATAAAAATATAATAAATTATTAAATATTCTGTTATTTTAATATAATAATATTTAACTATGAAAACTCATATAAATCATGAATATAGTAAAAAGTTTTCCATACACGGAAATGAACATTGACTATAATGAACCAATATGTGTTCATCCCGGCCACTAAGTTAGCTAACTATTAGCGAATTACGAATTTGAAAACTATAGGAATTATTTTTAATGTGCATTTTTAAATGTTTTCTGATTTATTTTTTCCATCTAATTTGTTTAAATGTTTTTATATTTTGTAGATGAAATATTTATAAATAAAATAGCTTAAAATATTGATATATCACTATTTAGAGTGATTTTCTTTTAGGTGTGTGATAGGAAAATTAATTTGTTGTTATAATTACTGTTATTTCAATTAATATGTTTATTAATTAAAATATTATAATATTTACCAAAAAATATTTAAAAGTTTTGATTAACATTAAATTAAATAATTATTTTAAATCATATTTAATTTAAGCTATTGCCATGGCAGTCAGCTATCCATATGCATCCATGTGTATTGGCCTCTTTCTTTCCACCATCGCATTCTACTGTCCCGTTAATGGTTGCCCTAAATCCCTATTGCTTTAATAGTTGATTTTTTTAAGAGATTCAATAAAATTGAAACTGTACAGAAAAAATGATTATCTCCCCTACCCAAAAATTATAGGCACAGATTGAGAAAATAGAGCAATTTTAAAATTATTGAGATGAGGTGGTTTCCTTTTTGAATTTCTATCGGTGGAGACTGGACGGCTCGCTCCGGAACGTTTATTCCCGATGTGTCGGTCAATTTAAGATTTGAAATACATCGAAATTAAGACGAAATGAAACGTTTTAATTTAAACATTTAATTTTATCTGCTATTCCGTTAATTTTATCTGCGTGTTTTTTTTAATTCCTTTTTCCCATCGTGACCTGCCATATATAATTTTATTTTAAAAAATAAAAATAAAACATATATCATGATGTCAAAGTGATTTTATTTATTAAAAAAAAAAAAAAACATATATCATGATGTCAAAGTTACATAGTCATGGAGTTAATTTTATAATATTATATTATTGAATTTTAATGTTAAGGTGTTTCTATGAAAAGTTTGTTGGGTAGATTTGACCAATAAGATCTGTGTATTTTGTCTTTTTCCTCTAAATAAAAATTAACACGTGACACTGCAACTATCATGGAATTATTTAACATCATAATCGAGTAGTCTTTAGTGCGACTTTTTGAAGGCTTTTACAATGGATTTTTCCGGTCTAATTTCTCTAAAATCCAGCAGGAATTCATTGAAAACAAAAGTTTGATGGGTAACCTTGCACAATCGAAGTGCCCTAGGGGTTTTTTAGGGTGCTGAATCCATATATATAGTCAAACCAGTTCAAATAACAGAAATCAAGATTTTACCTCAAATTTTTACACCGGATTCTGACACCTGAAACTCCAAAAAGTCGCACTAAAGACAACTCCCATCATAATAAACTAATTTTTTTTTAAAACTTTTTACATTATCCAACACTTAACTCAATGATAATATTGCATTCTTATATTGCATTCAATTACGAGCTCATACCTTTTCTTTTTACACTGTCATAACAACATAAAGGTTGGGTAAATTATTACAAGTTCCAAGGTGGTAACTTGTCATCATAGGCGTGACACTTAGCATTTGATTCGACAGAGCTCTCATTTATATTCATACAGTATGCAAGTACCTTAGTATTAATGCGACAAGGATGATATACCGAGTGGCAATCATTATATTAATCTTGGTTACAATTATTTCATAGCATAATGGATTTCGATGGAGATTTGTGTATAAATTTTTGGAATAGATAGTACTGTACACGCCATTACACCACCCTAACTCCGATTGACAGCTATAAAGATTTCACGCCATCGGATTTCATAGGGTTGAATCTACGGTGGAGTTTGATTGAGTACCCGATTAGGGTATTGACTTCCTCAAACCCTAACCATTTCTTTCCAATTGATGTCGTCCTCCACAACATAGCTCTGCAACTTCGCCTCAGCCTGCCACTGCCAACAGACATGCCTTGGCTCCGCTCAGCTCCATTTGGCCTTTCAAGGCTCAACACAGATAGGTAAACTCATCTATCACTGTTTACCCTTAACCTTTGTTTTTGGGATTAGTTTGCTATTCGGTTAAACAGGTGATCTGAAAAGAGTGTATTAGTTCTGTTGTGCTAAGTGTCCTTTCAGTAATATAAATATGTACAATTTGTCTCCATATGTTTGCTTAAGGAATGAGAGTTTTAACCAAGAAAATTAGATGAATTAGTGAACTTTAAGCATGTAAATAAGCCTTAAAAACACTGAACAACAATGCATAATAGAGAAAAACATTCACACATAAGTTTTACACAGTAGGCATGATGAAACAGTTCACCCCTCCTGGGCTACATCTGTTGGTCCAGCTCCCAATGGCATGTCCCTCTTTGTAATTATGCTCAAAATTCTAAATTACATATGTTTACAGGCCTCTAATGGTTGTTTTCTCTACACCAATGGCTCTAGAATGCTCAAATTTGTCTAGGTAGACTCTTGTTTCACCAAAATTGGTCGAAAATTGACCTCTCCATGCATTTTTCCCAATGTCAGCTAGAAAAGCTCCACTAAATGTGGAGAAAGGGAGTTAACTTAAGTTAAATTGATGGAAAACCCTCAAATTTAGGGGCGCGCTCCAAAATAGTTGGATGGCTAACATAACATTAAAGTGTTAGTAGGCAGGGTGGTCACATACCGATCCCACCGTAACCTCCACACTTGACCGTTTTAAAATTCCGTGTACAAGCTTGGAACCTGGAGTCTACACGGTTCCGTTCTAACCATCGCATTTAAACTCTTTAACCCCCGCCATGTAATCACACAAATCCTGCCAGAGTTTTATGTGACGTTGCCGCTGGTTTAAACATTGTTTGCCGCAGTTAAAAACTCATGTGAACGAACTGGCATTAATCGCAGAAGTTAAGTTTTCTGTTGCGGTTAGGGTGGAGGCCGAAGTTTCTGGGCACAAGGCCACATGAGAGGGGGGCTGGCCTCCCAAGCCACCAATCCAAAACATAACAAACCATAAAATTAAGCGTTAAAAAATAGTTTGTAAGAAAAAATTTGTGGCGTGATGGCACGCGAGCGGGATGGTGGATAGGAGGTTAGGTTGTTGACTCCCATCGACTCCAAATAAATTTAGTCAACCCTCCTGAGGACACGTGGTGGCCTACAGGCTTGCCACGTGTCACTCATCCAACGGCTTATCAAAACCATCCAACGGCCAAAACAAACCTTCGTACCACCAACGATCAATGACCCACAGCATGCCACATGGCGCCATCCTATTGGCTGGGAGAAAAATGAAATATTCCAGGAATATTCCTGCTGACTGTACCTGCATGTTGATTGGGCATCCAGTCACCAAAATTTTGCTATTTGGGAAAACGAACAGGAACGCGATATCTTCCTCATATGACATTGGTTTTTCGAACCATTCGCGGCGCCGGAATCGCAATGACAATACCTTTCCGGTCGCTCAAGTTCAGACCTGTTTCAAGCACTTCCATTTTTGAGCATAACACACAATCTCCTGATCACACCTCCCCACTGGGAAGCTTTTGGACCTGAAAATATCTCTAGACTACTGAACATGAAGATGAGGAGACTGTATCCACACTCTTCCAATCTTTATCCACTGAAATTTCCCTAATTTCATTAATTGGAGCTTTTCATGAAACGAAATTTTTTTCCTTGATTCTGTCAACCAAACATTGCTGACTTTGACATTGTTATACTGCACATTTACTGAACTTGCAGAACAACAACTTAACTTTGTAGTAAACATATGGTTTCTACATTGGTCTATAATCAAAGGAAACTAGGAATTACTCTCACCTTGCATTCTGTCCTTATGGCGATTTTTTACTGAATTAGCCTTGAACTTGTGTCGATTCCTGACCAAGTTTCTTCGCCATTGTACCCTACCTTTCTGAAACTAGCAATGAACATTTCTGAATCTCATTCCTTCTTTGCCAATTTTCTTTGCCCTCTCTTGGACCTTTACAAATTCTTTCACAAACACTTTGTTTTCAACACCAATGTCAACTGCTGCAACTACTTGTCATCTTCTTTCAAAGACAACCTGCTTTCAAACTAAAACAACTCATTACATACATCAACATTTGTTTGAAAATGATTATGTAAAAATTCTCTTTGTTTAATCATCATCAATGTCAATTTTTGGCTTGCATTGACGAGCCTCTTCATCTGCCCTGCATTAACTAAAGAAGTGTCTAGTTTTTTGCGGTGAGCTCTCACAATGTACTCCTTGCCATGTTTGAATAAATGGTATTTGTTCTCATGGCAATGGAAGATTTATTTCCTGTCATACAAGTAAGGACTTCCCAACACCATACCTGTTATATCAAGCAGAACAACATCTAATTCAATTGTGTCAATGAAATGTGTTGTTATTGCAAAGCGCAACGTGCACTTCTTTGAAACCTGTAAATTTGCATCCTTACAAATCCAACCAAGTGGATATGGTTTCGAATGTGGAATGGTCTTAAGATTAAGTTTCTTGACCAAGTCTTCAGAGATTAAATTTGCTTGTGACCCACTGTCAAACAATGTGTAAACCTTGACATGTTTGGAAATGACCCTCACATTAAATAGTTCAATTCTCTTTTCTTCATTTGGAGCTTGTATGTGATAGTTAGATATACTAGAGCTGGGTTTATTTTCAATCTCTTTCCCCTTCATATTCTTTAGTCCCATAGCTATGATTTTTGTTTCATCTCCTGAATCTGACCCTAGGTCTTGTTCAACTATTGCAACAGTTTTGCCTTTCTCCTTGGCTTTCTCTTTGGCCTCAAACTTTCTGGTTTCAACTCTAGATGAAGTTTCCAACAATGGTCTTTATCATGGCTAGTTTTAGAACAGTGTTTGCAAAATAATTTTCCATTCTTTTTTATGATATTTGCATTTCTCTTTTTCTTCCATTTGCCTTTAAAATCATTTTCCCCATTCTCATCTAAGTTTTGTTTTCCTCTTGCCTCTAAATGTGTGGCTTGAACACAAACCTCATCTAGGCTTGTTGGGTTAAACATGAGGATAGTATGTCTTAGGTAGGTATGTAAGCCTCCTATATCCTTGAGAAATTGGTCTTGGCTCTGCAAATCTACTCCTAATAAAAGAGCTCTTCTCCTAAATTCTTGAGTATACACTTGTACATTTTGTCCTTTCAATTGTTTAAAATTTTTCCAGTCCATTATGCCTTTCTGCATGTGAGCTAATGGATAAAATTGTTGTTTTATTGCAGAAATGAAATCAATCCATGATAAAATAATCTTACCATATTTCTTGATCTCCTCCTTTGTCTTGGCTTCCCACCAAACAAGTGTTGCACCTTCCATTCTCAATGAAGCTAGTTGGATTTTGGTATCATCATCATGAAAATTTTGGATTCTCACATAGACCTCCAATTGCCTAATCCAATTATCTAGCGTTTCTACATTGACTTCACCATTAAACATTCGCAATTCAAACTTAACATCATGTTTTAGAAAAGGACTTTTACAAGTGTTCTTTGACTTGTGTGACTGGTGTAATGAAGATGAAGTAGAGGACGATGAGGATGAAGATGAGGGTGATGATGGAGACTTTCCACTATCTCCATTTCATCCATTTCCCTTCTTGGATTTATCTTCATCATTATGGCCTCCTGATAATCCTTGTCCTTCCTTGTGAAGTTTGGACCTTTCCTATTCTAGTTTATCATTCCTTTCTTGATAAAGGACTCTCACCATTTCAGTTAAGTCAAGAAATGATTTTTTGTACACTCTTTATTCCTCTTTGGGATCCACCTCTTCATGGGTTTCTTCTTCTCCTGGAGGCATGCTTGATGTTGCTTCGACTTCTCTTGGAGGTGAACTAGGTGGTGGAGAATGTGGAAATCTTGCCCTCCTTTGCTGTGGCTCACTCTGAGAACCTCTTGCTTCCACCAATTTTCCTTCTCCTCTCTTAGCTTGAGCCTAGTAAGCATGAAAACCCTTACAAACAGTTAACAAATCCTTGCACATAAAAACACAAGAGATAAAAACTCTAGCTCTGATACCAACTTGATCTTAAAAGAGTGTATTATTTCTGTTATGCTAAGTGTCCTTTCAGTAATATAAACATGTACAATTTGTCTCCATATGTTTGCTCAAGGAATGAGAGTTTTAACCATGAAAATTAGATGAATTAGTGAAATTTAAGCATGTAAATAAGCCTTAAAAACAATGAACAACAATGCATAACAGAGAAAAACATTCACCCAAAATTTTTACACAATAGGCATGATGAAGCAGTTCACCCCTCCTGGGCTACATCTGCTGGTCCAACTCCCAATGGCATGTCCCTCTTTGTCATTATGCTCAAAATTGTAAATTACATATGTTCACAGGCCTATAATGGTTGTTTTCTCTGCACCAATGGCTCCAGAATGCTCAAATTAGTCTAGGGAGACTCTTGTTTCACCAAAATTGGTCGAAAATTGACCTCTCCATGCATTTTTCCCAATGTCACCTAGAAAATCTCCACTAAATGTGGAGACAGACAGTTAACTTAAGTTAAATTGATGGAAAACCCTCAAATTTAGGGGGTGCGCTCCAAAATAGTTGGACGGTTAACATAACATTAAAGTGTTAGTAGGTGGGGTGGTCACATATCGACCCTGCCGTAACCAATGCACTTGACCATTTTAAAATTCTGTGTATAGGCTTGGAACACGAAGTCTACACGGTTCCATTCTAATCATCACATTTACAATCTTTAACCCTCGCCATGTAATCACACAAATCCCGCCAGATTTTTATGTCATGTTGCCGCCGGTTTGAACATTATTTTCCGCGGTTAAAAAATCATGTGAAAGAACTGGCATTGACCACGAAAGTTAAGTTTTCTGTTGCGGTTAGGGCGGAGGCCCAAGTTTCTGGGCGCAAGGCCACATGAGAGGGGGGCTGGCCTCCCAAGCCCCCAATGCAAAACGTAACAAACCATAAAATTAAGCACTAAACAATAGTTTGTAAGAAACACTTTGTGGCATGATGGCACACAAGCGGGCTGGCGGATAGGAGGTCGGGTGGTCGACTCCCACTGCTCAAAATAAATTTTAGGCAACCCTCCTGAGGACACATGGCGACCTACAGGCTTGCCACGTTTCACTCATCCAACGGCCTATAAAAACCATCCAATGATTAGAACAAACCTTCGTACCACCAACGATCAACGACCCACAGCATGCCATGTGGCGCCATCTTGTTGGCTGGGAGAAAAATGGAATATTCTAGGAATATACCTACTGACTGTACCTGCATGCTGACTAGGCATCCAGTCACCAAAATGTTGACGTTTGGGAAAACGGACAGAATGCAATATCTTCGTCATATGACATCGGTTTTTTGAACCGTTCACGACGTTGGAATTGTAAACGACGAGACCTTTCTGGTTGCTCAAGTTCAAACCTATTTCAAGCACTTTCATTTTTTAGCATAACACATGATAGGCTGATCAACAGGTTGCTCAGCTATTGTTTTTCACAGGTTAGTTCATGGCTCTATGCCTTTTGCCTACGCTCAGTTCTCTGCATGAGTTATGATTTTTTTTTAAAAGAGTTTTCATTTTTTGTTCCACCAGGCCTAGTAATTTACTTGTGGTTAAGCGAATCTGGCTCTCCTACCGAGTTTCCTCATCATGATAACATGTGAGATGAGGTATTTTTAAGTTATTTGAATTCTCTAAATAAGTTATACGCCATCCTCCAATTGTGTTAGGTATGTGTGCAGACCCTATTTTTCGGTGGGCGGACTTGCCCATGATTTTGTGCATGGGTTTGCACATGGTTTTGGGGCATGATGGTTTTCGGTTCCTGGTATTTTGTAGATCCGGTCAAGGGAACTATGGTTATGTTCTAATCCAGGGTTAATGGACTCGGGTTTATGTATGCTTTGGCATGTATATATATGTGTTGTAACACTAAAAGGAATATAATGAAAAATCAAGCTGGTAGTCCCGATTTGGGATCCAAGGGAAAATATCTGTGTATATCTGTTTTATGTTTTATGCTCTCGCTATTATTTATTTTATGTATTTAAGATTCGTTTGCAGATAATTTCTGTACAGGGTTAAAACCTACATTTGGTATCAAATTTTTTTTGGCTTCAAGGGGACGCCTTTGCTGCTGAGGGGTTTTTTGCTCCGGCTTGTGGTAGACCCTGTTCAGTGGGAGATCTGTGGGATCAATTCTTGTGGTGAAAGAAGATTTTGAGCAATGGAAAGATAGAGATCGAGAAATTTAATGGTCAGAGTTTTGAGTTGTGGAAGCTCAAGATGGAGGATCCGTTGGTGGATAAAGATTAGTGGATTGCGGTAGATCCGGGTACTAAACCAACAACAATGTTAAATGAAGACTGGAAGAAGTTGGATCGGAAGGCAAAGAGCACAATACATTTGTGTGTCTCAGATTCAGTATTTTTGAATGTATCTGAGGAAGCTACGACGAAGAATTTATGGGAAAAGCTAGGGACTTTGTACCAATCTATGTCTCTGGTGAATAAATTGTTCCTACGGAAAAAGATGTATAACCTGAGGATGAAGGATGGAGACTCGGTGACAGAGCATCTGAACGCCTTCAATACTATGGTAAGTTAGCTGTTATCTGTTGATATTAAAACCTCAAATGAAGATAAGTGCATCAGTTTTTTGTGTTCTCTATCAGATTCGTGGGACAGTCTGGTTATTGCAATAGGTAGCAATACAACTACCTTGAATTTTGATGACATAGTCTCAACCTTGCTGTCAGAGGAAATGCAATGGAGAAATATGGAGGGCAAGAATGGAGATGTATTATATGTACGAGGAAGGTCCCAGAATAGAAATAAGAATAAGGTTTCGAGTGGGAGATCTAAATCTCCAGGAAAGTTTGTAAAGGTGTGCTGGAAATGCGGAAAGGAAGGGCACTACAAAAAGGACTGCAGATCTAAAGCTCATAAGAAAGGAAAGGGATCTAATGATGCTCCTTCTGTAGAGGCAAAACTGGAGCTGGCTTGAGCATGTGATGTTTTTGTTTTTCTTTTCAAATACACATGTAGATCATGAGTGTGAAGATTGATTATGTATCTCGCTCACTTCTCATAGGAGTGGTTTTGAAAGTATGAGAAATATGGTGGTCATATTTGTATTTTTGATGAAAAGGTCATGTGGAGACCCATGATGTAAATTGTAATATTCAGTCATGTAAGGACTTGTCACTTTGTAAACCCACTTGGTTGGGTAGCTGAGTTGAAATGTGTAAACCCACTTGGTTGGGTAATTGAGTCTCATATGTAAATCCACTTGGATGGATAATTGATGTAAGTATGAGTCTTTGGTGATAGGAAGTTCATAGAGTCATGTACTTCATTGACAAATATGTTTGAAGATTCAGCATGAACTCAGGGGGAGCTTGGCCACTTCAGCACATATCAGATCTGCAGAATGTTTCTTCCACAAGAGGAGAAAAGGGGGAGAGTGTTGGTTTTGATCCGCCCTTTGCCCTTGATGTCAAAGGGGGAGAGTGACATGGTGTTATGGTGTTTGAATGAAGAGAAGTTAAAGATGTCAAATATTTGGGAGAGTGACATATTTGGGGAGAGTGACATGGTACCTATCTGTTGTGGTAACCAAACACCATCGTGGTTGCCATCAAGTCCAAAGGGGGAGATTGTTGGAAATATGATGCAGAGTGTTGTCCTTGATGGCAACCCACTAAATGAAGATGAATACATGAGATTGTTGGCATGTGTTGTCCTTGATAGAAATACACCTGATGAAGTTGTTCTTGACTTGATGGACTTGGTAAATGATGTAAATCTGATATGAAATGATGTTTGATAGCAATATGATGCTGAGTGTTGTCCTTGAAAGGCAACCCACTTGATAAAGATGATGGAAACTTACTTGATGAAGTTGTGCTTGCTATAATATGTTCTTGATGAAGAAAATATGATGTATCTACAGTGTGCAATGAAGAAAGGAATCCAGAATGTGCTCAAAGTATGATGGAAAAATTATGTCTCTATGAATACGCGGATATGTCTAAAAAGAACGTGATAAGTCGCGTATGGGAAAAAGCGCTCAAAAAGTGCAAATCCAGGGGCCCGTGGTATTGAAGGCTCATGGTATTAAAGACTCATGGTATTGAAGACTCGTGGTATTGAAGGCTCATGGTATTGATGACTCGTGGTATTGAAGACTCATGGTATTGAAGACTCATGGTATTGAAGGCTCATGGTATTGGTTTGACTCGTGGTATTGAAGGCTCATGGTATTGGTTTGGCTCGTGGTATTGAAGGCTCATGGTATTGGTTTGGCTCGTGGTATTGAAGGCTCATGGTATTGTTTTGGCCTATGGTATTGAAAAAGATAAACCTATATAAGGAGAAGAAATTCATTGTGCAAATCACAAGTGTGGGTGCAAGATGTCTGAGCTTGAATGAATACTTCTCTTTGAAGTAGATCTGAATGAAAGGGTTACACTTGAAGATAAATCTGAATGTATGATGCACAAATGATGAAGAAGGGGATCTAGATCTGAAATGCATTTGTATTTGCTAGATCTGATTATGGAAGGCTTAGATCTGTGATGAGGCGAACATCTAGGCGAACATCTGTTTGAAGTGAAAGGGTATGAAATATCTGATCTGTTCTGCTGTGTTTCTGATATCTGATCTGTGTTGATAAGTATCTGTTGGTGATGTATGTTTGTGCTAAAAATTATGGAAAGGGTCCAGTGTGAAAATTGATGAAACGTGGTCCAAGGTGGTGCTGAGGGTTGTAGCCTTAACAAATTAGGCCTGTGTGAGGCCGGTAAACGAGACTTGGGTCGAGCTCCTCTGTGGAGAGTCGGCAACCAGCCGGGGCGGGAGCTCCTCTCCAGAGAGGTCGGGGTAAACTACGTTGTGCGGGGAGGCTCGCGTGCCGTCGGTTCCGCCGCAGAGTTTGTTGTAAGATGTTTTCTCTATAATAAAATATTGAAGGCTGAGCAACTGCAGCGGTGGTTTTCTCCCGATTTGGGTTTCCACCAAAAAATCCTGGTGTTCATGTGTGATGCTTTGTGTGATGATTTATTCTGTTCTTACTGCACATGTTTACTGCTTATTGAATATCTGATGAATAAATGATGGAATGGTTTAAGTGAAGTTTAATGACATATCTAGATCTCTGTGTATACGCGATTTTCATAAAGGGGATCCGCGTATATACGCTAGTTTACTGAAGGAAAGTAGCTTATGGGTTTTAAGGAATGAAAAAGTAAAAATATTTGATTATGCAGTAAATACTGATTCACCCCCCCCCCCTCTCAGTATTTTTCCCAACACAAAATAAGTGACATGGAAGCCTCCTTCATCACAGCAGAGGGTTTCAAAGGAATTTCTAAACTATCTTCTAAGATTGGGAAAAAAATACACCAGCTCCACTTGATCAAAAGGAAAATCAAGAGGTCTAAAGATTTCCAAAGAAAGGGATATTGAGACACTGTGTGCCATTTCACTGACAGAAACAAAGCATTAACTCAAGAATATATTTTCTCACAAATAAAAAATCAAAGGCATGTTCAAAAGGTATAGAAGAGAAAACATAGTTTCACATCACCCAAACAAAAGATTTTGACAAGTAGGGATCATTTTGGATCTAACCAACTGTCCAAGTGAAAAAAGAGACTGTGGTTAAAAAGAGATGTAAAGGACATTTAGAATTAGCTCCAAAAGGCATTAGAAAAATGGAAAAGGTGCAAAAAGAAAAAAGGGTCGAAAGGGAACCTTAGAGATGTGGGTTTTAATATTAATTCTTTCAAAAAGGAGATATAAAACACCACAACATAATGTTCACTCGCTCATTCGATCATTTCCAAAACACTGTGAGGTTTCAAGTTTTCTGCTAGAATCCTCGAGCAAAAAATCCAGCGTGTTGTGTTCCTATAGGAGGGTGTTGTGCTCCTGTAGTGGCTTCCCATGTTTTTTCCTTTTGAGTGCTACGCACCTATAGGTTGGTGATGCACTCTTGCAGCCCCGCTCGATGTGCAGGAGAAGGCTCGAAAAAACGTGCAAAGGAAGGCCTGAATAAATGTACAGCCTTGCCCAAGGGCATTGCGCTCCTGCCATAGTAGCCAACCACCCAACACACAACACGTTGATGCACTTTTTTTGATGGCATGAAACCTTCCTGGCACGCAGGAGTGAGGGCTTGAGACCGCAGTCATAGCACCCAAACCAATGGTGCTGCGCTCTGGCCACTACATCCATACTTCTGTCCGATGCCGCATGCAGAGCTGCCCATGGTGCTGCACTCCACCCACTGTCCAAACACTGCACAACTCTGTGTTCAGTGATCGGAGCTGCCCAGGCACCTAGGTGCTACGCTCCTACCATGGGTTTCACCCCTCTACCGAGACACTATGCTCCTGCCACAAAAGTGCAGCACTACACAAAAGGATAGTCAGCATCACTCGACTCGCTCACAAGCCTTGGAGGGAAGCCAAATAGGTTTTAAACTATAAGAATTGAAGAACTAATAGCCTCCCCTTCTATTCTTTCCTATTTCCAAGGGTTAGGGTGCTATAAGTTCTATAACAAAGTGCAAGAGATCAAAAGCCACCCTCAGTTGACCAAGTTATTTTCCTTAAGACTTCAGAGGCATAAAGTACATCTGGTAGGGGTAAGATTTGAGTTGACCACCAGTGCCATCTCTAAGGCCACTGGAATTCCTTGCATAGGAGAAAGGTGGTTTAAACAGAAGCATCTTGACTTAAGCCATTATCATCCATTCTTAAAATCTATTTATCTAGCTGACTGTAAAACCATTTTCCCTTTTTCTCATCTATTGGACAGATATGCCATCCTCATGAGGATTATCATGAAGTACTTCACCTGTGAGGGTAGGTTCTCCAGAGTCTACTCCTATCATGTAATACTCCTCATGCATTTCACCAGAACCAAGCTACTGCACATTCCCTACTACCTTTGTAAAATTATTGAGAAAATGTCTTCCATCATGCAAAAGAGGCCTCCATCCCAACAAATTTCAAGCCTCTTTCATCATTCCCTCATCAAATTAATTGTCTCATACCAACTAGAAGAACAAGGCATTCCCTGGGAGGTTTTTATCACCCATGATGATTTCACAACTCCACAGCCCATACCTCCACAAATTATGCCATCATCTTCTCAAAATATTCCTCACACACCTCCATCACCCTCCCCTAACCTTGGTTCATCTTCTCCACATGAATCATTCCCTCAAACAGACCCTCCTCATTTTCTTTCCCCTGAGAGATCTGAACATGAAGAAAGTAGTGATGATCATGAAGAAATTAGTGGTGATCATGAAGAACACAGTAAGGGAGAGAGTGTGATCATGAAGAAAGCGGTGATGATCATGAAGAAAACAGTAAGGGATAGAGTGATGATCATGAAGAAAAAAATGTTGGAAAGAATGGTGAAGATGAAGAAAGAAGTGAAGAAGAAGAAGATGTCAAAGAGGGAGATGGCCAAGAAGAGAACAATGATGGAAGTAATAAGGATGAGTATGTGGATGAAGAAGAAAACAGAGGTAAAAATAGTGATGCAAGTGATGAGCAAAAAAGTCAAGACAATGGGTCCCATGGTGAAAAATATGACTCTAAAGACACACAATGAGAGGAATCTTTTCAAGAAGAAAACAGTGAGAAAGAAAATAGAGTTCAAACAATTGAGTCCCATGATGAGCTAAAAAGCAAAAACAATGGGTCTGAAAGTGAAGAAAATGACACTGAGGGTACAAACACAGGCAATGGAGAGGAGACATATGAAAGCAATGGTGAAAACAAGAATGACAGTGACAAGAATGGCACAGGCAGCCAAGAAACAAGGTTTAAAGTTGTTTTCAATAGGTAAGGAAATGATGACAAAGGGCCAAGTAATGAATAAAATAAGCAGGGAAGTGAAGAAGAAAACAGTCAAAGGTACCCATTTAATGAAGAAATAAATGACTCCTACAATGATGGGAAGACCAATGAAGGTGCCCAAAGCAGTGACCCCACAAACAGTACTAACAGTGATACAAAAGATGATATGACAGTGAATATAGTGGGCCAAAATATGAAAAGGAGGACAATCATGAAAGTTAAGAAATGCCAAAATTAGGCGCCTCTAACATTGCAAAAACAGAGCATGGAAGTGTTGAAGGTTTTGGCAGCAAGGAAAGAATGAAAGAGGTTGAGGATTTTTATCAAAAAGACAGCCAAGAGCAAGGTAAGAAGGACACTCACACAGAAATCATCCATGAAGAAGAAAACAGTCCTAAGCTCCTTAGTGATCAAACTTTGAAAGTAAAACCTATGGCACCTTTCACCATCACCTATCAAAGAGGAAGGAGGCATGTGTTTGCTGCCTCCAAAAGGCAAGGGGCCATGCACTCCTCCTCAACTCAAATGAAGGACAAAGGTAAACAATAATTGAAGAAGGAGGAAGAAAATCATGAGGAAGAAAGAGAATTTGAACTCATTCACATAGACAGTGATGAGGAAAATGAGACAAGGATAGTCAATTCTCTTCTACAAGGCTGGAATGCACAAATTAAAGACTTGGAGGCTGGGCTAGAAAGATCAAAGGATCTCATTCACTTCCTACAAATGCAAAACAAACAAATGAGTGGCCAGTTGGCCATGTATGAAGCAAGGGCGCTCAAATATAGGAAGGAGACTCAAATATCACAAGTGCAGTTGGAGGAATACATGGGTTCTTATGAGGAAAATAGTGATGAAGACGGGCAAGCTAGAAAGAGACCTAAGACTATGGGTCTTAGGAAAGAATTGGAAAAACAAAGAGAGGAAGAATCAGCCCAAGCACAACAATTTCTCCTCACCAAAATCCTTGACATGGAAATTGACCATAACATATCATCATGGCTTGAAAGGGCCAATATACATTTAGAGGCCAAACTAGAGAAGGCCAACAAAGACTTGAGCTTACAAAGAAAGATGTTTGAGCACTACAAACAGAGAAATCACTTTGCAAGACAAAAGCTCAAAACTGCCCAAAATGAGGGCTAGGAACCAAATGATGAAAAATACCAATCTAGGCTTGGTATTTTGGCCGAAGTTTCTCTACTGGTCCCTAAGGACCCTTGAGGCACCTACCTACCAAATTTGAGCAAAATTGAACAAGTTTTTGTTTTTTGCAATTTTTTGAGCCTAGGAACGCAAACCCCCCTATGTTGCGCATTTTCCTAGGGCATATTCAGAGGGATAATATTACATTTTTGGATTCCCCATCATAAGAGGAGTATTCTCACCAAATTTCAGCTCAATTGGAGTTGTTTTGATCCCCCAAAAGGGTCAAAAACACTCATTTTTCACCTTTCTGCCCTCTTTTTTGTGCAGGTGCTACGCTCTTGGTAGCCTTGGCTTTTTCCATTTTTTGGGAAACTTTCAGAGGTCATATTGAGGAAAAAAAGGTATATTTTGAAATTATACATCCACAAATTTCCAACGGGCTATCACGGAGCCTTTTTCGACATCGGGAAGGCCTCCAAAACTTTGTTGCAATAAGACCTTTTTTGGTGCTATGCTCCTGGAAAATTTTCAAGTTTTTAAGATAGTATGTTGCGTTCCTATGTGTAACTAAGAAAATGTGCATTAGGCAAGTTTCATCATGTATGTCAGAGCCTAAAAGTCAATATTTTCGCTATTTTAGTCTGTAGAATATATTTTGGAACATATATTGTTCCTTGGACCTTGTAGGGCCTTAAGGACAAGTTAGGATATTTGTCTTTGGCCAATAGGCTTCTAGATGCTCTAGTGAGCTCTCTTCCTCCTTTCTTGTTATATAGTCCATGAGGATTCATTGTAGATAGTGAGGACTTGATGTTTTAAAGAGAAATACATGGTTTATGAGCTTGGAGAAGATATTTGGTTTTATGAAGTGAATCAATGGCTTGTGTGGCTTGATGTTGGAGAAGATTGCTTGTAAGATTCCATAGCTTGGTGAATGGTGATGTTTTTCTAACTTGTTAGTGTTTTCTTGTCCTCATTTTGTTTCAGTCTTCTTGTTTTCTATAGATTAGAAAATTATAGGTTGAGATATGCTCATGGAAGCACCTCAAACCTCCTTTTTTCTATAGTTTTGATGTTTTCTTCTTTTGGTTCATCTTAAGGAATTATTGAATGCTCCTTAGGCCAACTAAAACTTGTTCTTTGTTTCATGAATGATTAGTATGTTAGCTTATAAATATGATTCATGGTATGCCCTGCTTATTTAAATTTTTCAAAACCTTATTGTGAAGCTTTTCTATGGAATACTGATTGATTAGGTTAAGACAAAAAGGTCTTGTTTTGATTTTGCCCTTTTCCCATGCTCACCAACTTGTTTTAGAGTTCCTGATAGTTTGATATATGTTGTTTAGGAGTTCCCTCTCCATATATTTAGTTGTTTGTTTATATTATGTGTTTTATCAAAAATTTGAAGGTGAATTTCTAAAGTTAGGAGTTCTAATGCTTCTATGTATCACCGGAATGTTCATCTTACATGTTTATCAGTTTGAGTATTTTTCATAGAGATTAATGGTTTGCCCTACCTCATGAGTTATTGCTTTCAGACTATATATGTTTAAGACCTCTTATTTTTTACCAAACTTAATTTTCACCTCATACATCACCTAAAGGATCCATTAACCTTGCTAAATAGGCCTTGCAATACACTCTGCTTCATAATTTAGACACCCTAGACTTCATCTGACCCCATAGCCCTATTGATTCGATATTATCTCATTCCACCTATCCTACTTGATCATATTACCCCAACCCAAAACAAACAAACAAACCTACACTTAACAACTAGCCTAAAAAAAATCATCTAAAGCGAACAAGCTCACATCCTTCACAAAATAGAGAGAGCCATCTCTGAGTCCAGGAAGGCTAGGTCCTAGGACTCCAAAGACTGGTCTAATGTTACCCTGTCATTTGGTTAGCCAATCTACCAAATCACGGGACCCTAACACCATGAAGGTCTACAGCACTACCATGGAAAGCTACACATGGGAAGGCTTTTAAAAGGAACTATATCAGCATTTTCAAAGATGCATGAACCATGTGGAGCTGGAAGAGGGACATGACTCTATGAATGAGTTATTTCAGCCACCTCTTTCCTATTTTAGAATGAGAGGAGATACATCTATGCACCAATCCATTTGTATGAGGAGGATTTTTGGTAAAACACATGTTTATATACCTAATGTTTTATTTGATAAACATATCCATTATTTTACCAAGTATATTCAGGCCATAGATCCAAGGAGGAGCATTATTCCATATAAAATTCATGGCCAACTTTGGGCCACAAAAATTTCTAAACATGGCCACTCCCTTGGAGGACAAATGGATATTTTGTATCATTGTGGGTGCATTCCAAAAGCACCAAACATATCTCACACTTTCAGTCATGGTGAGATGACTTGGACAACGAGTAAGTGGTGGGGAAACCACTTACCACATCATGATTTGATGCAGTCAGGATATTTACTGCACTGGTTCCACATGTGGGACTATGACCCGCCTCCATTTATGCAAATTTCTATTTGTATGTACTTAGTTTTGATCCCATACATTGATGATGTACTTATACTTTTTTATGGGAATGTTTGGAGGGAGGATGGGAGGTATGTATGTGCCCTATGGGAGAGAGATTCTCAATGTTCATGATGCTACATTTTTTAGGGAGAAAATTGAGCAAACCATGTTTGTTTCATTTGAACTATTGTCTCCTTATGGGATGAATTATTTGCATCTCATGAGAAATTTGGAGGAGCAATTCATGGAGGGATGGATTGGTAGACACTTAGCTTATGAGGGAAGCTTGTCACATGTTGGTGTCACAAATGATGGAGATTTGCAGCACTCACCTTGTCATTTTCTTGAGGACAAACAACATTTGGGAAGGGAGGATTGTAATATTCCCAATTAGCCATGAGCTAGTTGGAGTATTCAATTTTGTTTTATTACTTTGTTCAAACAATAAGAGGACAAAGGGAGTCCATAATTCTCCTTAATAATGAATAAATCAATGCCAAATGTGAAAGAGATAAATCTTGGCAGCTTAATTAAGCACCATTTGGTGTGAAAAGGGGCTAGATCACCTTGACTAGGTCAACCTTGACCAAATCAACAACATTGTCATGGAGGAGTGGTCATCAATGAGAGACATCACAATTTTAGATGGAGATGCTTTGTGTGAATGTAGTGATATTTTTGGATGGGACTTAGGGTTTTCAAGCTCATATATTATTTAATGAAGATGATGGAAACCATTGTTCATTATATTATGAATGTATATTGATATTTTTGAATATATGGTCTGTTTAGACATATATCTTTCTCTTGTTGTTTAGCTGAGATAGAGTGTTGTTTAGCACAGGTTGTTCCTGAATGGGAATCCCACCTCTTCCATTGAGGAGCTCTTGGAGGGGTCTTGTACTACATTGTCCACTATCAGGCTTAAGGCCAAGCTTCATCTTTCATTTACAACACAAATCCTTTTGAGGGTTTGGTTGTTTTGCAGGTTGCAACAAGTGGAGATTAGATTTCTAGATCTAGGCCATTTCTTTGCTCATTTTCAGTGGAGGAGGTTTCCTTTCCATTGGGAGGAAAATATTGAAAGGCTTTGAGCTTATTTTCAGATCTTGGCATCAGGCCAACTAGTTATTCATCCCTATAATGTAGTTTACTTCCAGATCTGCGTTATTTTGTAGGAGGAGTTACAGGGTTGTTTGGAACACCATTTGGAGAGCTGATTTTTTAGTTAAGGGGACCTACCTGTAATGTTCCAAAATTTTAGCCTCACAGCTAAATGGAACATTAGAGTTAGCAACAGCTCTAGCTGGTGAATAAATGGGTAGAAAAGCCCATAAGTCTCCTAACAAGGATAAAATCACTCTAATTTTGAAAGGGGAAACTCTTTCTAGCTCAGTAAAACACCTCCATGTGTGAACAGGGATAAAATCAAGTTGATTCAGTCCACTTTGACTAAGTCAACAACGTAGTTGTGGAGGAGGAGGAATCCAAGAAGGAATAACACAGTTTTGGAGGGAGATGTATCTTTGGATAGAGATGACCTAATTGAGTGGGGCCAAGGGCAAGAAAACTCATGTTTTATTTAAGGAAGAGGATGGTAGCATTATTATTCATGTCTGCTTAGACTTTTTCTTTCTCTTGTTGTTTAGCAGAGTAGTAGTGTTGTTTATCACAAGGTGTTCCTGAGCAAGAATCCCACCTCTTTCCTTGAGGAGCCTCTTGGGAGAGTTTTTATTCATCATTCCACATCAGGTTTTTAGGCCAAGCTTTAGCCTACTTCATCAGTGTAGTTTTTCCAGAGATTGTTTAGTGTTGCTGGGTGCAGTAGTGGAAGGGATTGGAATCCCAGTTTCTGAGCTAGTTTCTCATTGGAGGAAGGTTTCCTTCACTTGAGGGACTTGTTTGGAGAGATCTATGGATGATTTCAGATTTGTGGTATCAGAACACACATTTCCCATACATTCCCAGCATCGTTCTAGCTAGGGAATGCATTATTTTGGAGGCAATATTCAATGCATGGTTTGGTGGCTCCATTGTAATGTTTCCTTGTGATTGAGAGGTTCATCCTTTCATGGGAGGAAGCCCTTGAGGGATCTACATCAGATCAAACATATTTCCAGCCTTTTACACTCATGTGCTTCAGTGTTACAATGGTGATTCAGTAAATTACTGAATATCACATTTTGTATGGAGAGTGCTTGACAAGAAACCCTTGTCGGGTTATCTTGTATTTGGTATAAGGAGACTAGATCTAAATTATTTAAGCATATTTGATTGATATATGAGTATATATATTTTTATCCTATTTTATAAGTGTAAACCCTCTCTTATACTGCGCAGTCCCTTATGCAGCAACTCTGGTATTTTTCAGTCTTGGGGTTTTAACACATTTTAGCAATCCTAGGAGTGGGAGGTCTGCTTAACCCACCTAGTTTGATTTGTTTTAGCTCTATTATTGGATTTAGGTTGCATATTGACTAGTATATGGGATCCAAGAGTCCATTTCACTGTTTTATTGCATATGTTGCTGGAAATGAATTTTTAGTGCATGATCCATGAGTTGTCCCGATTTTGGGATATTACAGTGGTATCAGAGCATGATCTCTGGCTCAGCCTGTGAGATCTAGCTATCAGAGAAAGGAGAGATGGAAGAAAGCCATAAAGCTTTAGTATGTGAAAGGAAAAAGGAATACAAGCTCACAAAGCTTCTTCCAAAATCTATGCAGAGCTTTCAAGGAGAGCTGAAGAAAATGAGATTAGAGATGGGATATCCAAAGGAGGTTGAATATAGAGAAGAATATATATTTTCACATGGTGAGTGTGAGCATGAAGCTACACACCATGATGCACAGCGCAGTCAAGTTCCTAGATCTATCTTGAGATGGATGGGAGGAGGAATAATGCCTAAGAGAAGAACTCTTAGTGATTTGTTGTAGGAGTATGAATCTCAAACTGAGAGGTTTAGAGATCATACTAATTTCCAAGAGTTTTTTAAGATCAAGGTGGAGAAGAGAAAGCAGCATGATGCAGGCATATTTCTTCTATCTACTTTTGCTGGATCACCTACATGTTCAGCTGGAGCTTGGGTGAAGGAGCTAGACTCCTATTTGCAGCTGCACCATATTTCTGAAGAGGAAGCCATCAGAGTTACAGCGCTGCATTTAAGAGGTAAGGCTCATGCATGGTGGATTTTTGAGTCTTGTTCTTTAAAAAATGCAAACACTTCCTCTTATGCAAGATTCATAGAAACTTTGATGGGAAGGTTTGGTGAAAAATTTCCTAAGGCACATGAGCAAGGAAAACTTGAGAAAAAAAAACCCTTTCATGTGATGAAGGAAAATCCACTTTAGAAAAACATGGGAGGAGCTGACATCTTGCATTAAACATTGCTAGAAGCAAGACCTCTCATATTCTTGAACAAGAGGGCATGGGGATCTCCTTTTCAAAGGAGGATCCAACTATTGAGATGTTGCCCATACACATTGATGAAGATGAGGGCAACATCATTGTCACATCTAGAGCACATCCAGTACCTCAGGCAGAGGAAGGAGGAGCACATGCTCCAACAGGATGGATTCTTGCATCTTTGCAAGGAAGTCCCTAGGATCTCATACATGGAGGTCCAAGCACAATCAGTGAGCAGCACGATTGTGCAGCATTGCAGTTAGATGGAGGAGGTAGGGAGGAAGAGCAACATCAGTTGATGAGGAGCACAAACCCTTCTCTATTTCAGAAAGCTAATACAAGGAAGAGGCAGACTGATTTGCATAGTAAGGGTAGGGGCAAGGTTGCCCAATCATATGTGCAGTCTACCCTTGACATTGATGTCTCACTACATGGAGGCATTCCACCCAGGAGGCCACCTAATCTAGAGCAGATGGAAGACATATTGTCTTTGGATTCACCACTCTGTGATTTTGGAGAGGTGAAGAATTTGGAGGAAAAATTTGGCATGGGGGATGTCAAAGTAGCAGGCAGAAGCATAAGGAGAGCTTCACATGCCAAATCATCAGCGCTGTCTCTTAGGAGGATTGATCCTTATTAGAGATCTCAGCTCTTGGTAGAGTACCCCAAGGATGTTGGTGCATGCATGATCCTTGATGACCCAGATGGAAATGATAGATACATGGTGGATGATGTGGTCATCTATTCCTATGGCAGGATATTCTTGACTATATCTTCTAGTCTTAAGGAGAAGTTGCTACATGCAGCACATGAGGACTTCTCTTCTATGCACCTTGATGCATATTTCTAGTTGATGGAGGAGTTCACTTGGGAGGGAATTCAACATGACATATTTCCGCATATGGAGAGATGCATATCCCAGATGGTGATAGAGAGGATGTCACAACCACCTTCCTGCTCATTGGGAGTGAGGGAGAATTTCCAGTTGAGCCACTTCAGCTCAAGACCTCAAGTGCATGATGTAGGAGGTATAATTTCACATTTTTTACTGTACTTATTTTCCTTGTTTGAGCAGCATGATGTAACAAGAAGAATGATCTCTTCTTGCATATTGTATGATGATGTACTTGTAGCTACTTGTAGCATTGATTCCGGATATCTTTTTGATGTGGGGGAAGCCACATGATTCTTAGTATGCACCATTGACACCATATTTTAACTTCATGTTTTCATCCTATGAGATGACTATGGTAGCAAACAAGTGGCTGGTAGAGCACTTGTTATTTCTTATTTTGATGCAGGCCAAGGATGCACTACGTTGGTTCCATGAGAGGGACCATCATTCACTCTCCAGTTGTCATTTGGCAACTTGTTTTTACTGTACCTTTCTTTCATGTATTACTGATATTTTTTTTCTCAAGGAGAGCTTTGTATGGAGAGAGGAACCAATTGGATGGCATGGCACCCATATGCTAGAGCAACATAAGACTTGTTTGTATGGGGCATCACACAAGTTGACCATCATGAACTTACTCCATGGCTTGTATGAGGGAGAGATGAGGCAGAAACAAAATTTTTTGTTGCTGTGGTTGCACTTGGGAGAGTATGGAAAAAATTCTTCCCATAATTTTCATGATATTTCTAAGGAGAAGGAAGGCACATTCATAGTGCAAGGAGGCTACCCTTCAGCATTGGGGGATCATGAGAGACTTCCATGTCGGAAGAAGATCTTCTCACTTAGCAGCATGATGGTGTATGGCTTTGGCATGTGGAATGTCAAAGGGAGAAGTCATGGAGTGACAAGAGCCTTATTACAAAGGCCTACAGTGCTGTCATTTGAGAGCATGTTTCTATTGATGGAATGTTCCAAAGGGAGTATGCACCCTCTCCTCTTGCAGATTTTTATGAGGAAATTCTCGTGGGAGGACTCACTCATGGACCTCACCTTCATCTCACATATGATGCATTGTAAGAAATACATTTATATTCTTGTTGATTACTCTATTGAGTATTTGTATTTTCTCACCATATGTAAACAGTGCATTGCTCCACAAGAGAGCAAGATTATTTATGGGTTTCATGGTCACTTTAGGGCCAAATATTGTAATATTGATAACCCATCTCTACATGACTTTGGGAAAGTGTTGTATTTCTTTTATTGTACATGGATGGTATATATGGAAGCTTACTAATTTATAGTAGATGAGCTAACATGCATAGCTGCAAATTCTTGGAAGAACAACTTGCCACTTGATGCTCTGAATCAGCAGTTGAAAGGATTGTGTTGCATCCACCAGAGAGACCATATGTATCATCCAAACTTGCACATAACCTTGATCCATTTTTTTATTTGGATTCCATGTCATGATGATGTGCCTTTCATCTTGTATGTAATGTTTTGGGTTGACATGACTCATGAATTTGGAGGGAGGGTCCCTGGAGACTCAATCTTCCTCTTGCCATTGGAGGGAAATCATGTTGCAGCCTGAGATCAGCATACCCTCTACACTTATCATTAGTGTAGAGGAGGACAACATGGGATAGACCCTCTTTCCTATCATTTCCATTTATTCAGCCCACCTACATTTCCGGATCACAAGGTGGAGGAGATTGTTCATGAGTTACCATGTTGGAGGGTAAATCACTTCATTTGGATGATAGCATGGGTGAGGGAGACACTCATTCACCATGATGATCATCACTCCTACTTTGTGGAGGCCATGAGACAGCAAGCAAGTTTCCATTCACACTTTCCACCTTTGATTGATTTAGACCATTTGCTTTTGCACACTTGGGTGGAAACATTGGATTACAGTTTATTTGCAGATTCTATTGATGCAGTGATGGAGACCATTGATGTGAGGCCACATGAGGAAGAGGGGAGAAATTTTTCTCTCCTTGTAAATTTTCTTGAGGAAAAGCAAATATTTTGGAGGGGAGGACTGTAATGTTCCAAAATTTTAGCCTCCAAGATAAATGGAACATTAGAGTTAGCAGCAGCTTTAACTAATGAATAAATGGGTAGAAAAGCCCATAAGTCTCCTAAGGAGGATAAAAACACTCCAAGTGTGAAAGGGGACACTCTTTCTAGCTCAATAAAGCACCTCCATGTGTGAACAGGGATAAAATCAAGTTGATTCATTCCACTTTGATTAAGTCAACAATGCAGTTGTGGAGGAGGAGGAATCCAAGAAGGAATAACGTAGTTTTGGAGGGAGATGTATCTTTGGATAGAGATGACCTAATTGAGTGGGGCCAAGGGCAAGTAAAATCATGTTTTATTTTAGGAAGAGGATGGTAGCATTATTATTCATGTCTTAGATTATTATTCATGTCTGCTCAAACTTTTGCTCTCTCTTGTTGTTTAGTAGAGTGATAGTGTTGTTTAGCACAGGGTGTTCCCGAGCTAGAATCCCACCTCTTTCCTTGAGGAGCATCTTGGGAGATTTTTTATTTATCATTCCACATCAAGTTTTCAGGCCAAGCTTTAGCCTACTTCATCAGTGCAGTTTTGCCAGAGATTTTGCAGTGTTGCTGGGTGCAATAGTGGAAGGGATTGGAATCCCAGTTTCTAAGCTATTTTCTCATTGGAGGAAGGTTTCCTTCACTTGAGGGACCTTTTTGGAGAGCTCTAGGGCTGATTTCAGATCTGTGGTATAAGACCACACATTTCCCATACATTCCCGGCGTTGTTCCAGCTAGGGAATGCATTATTTTGGAGGTAGTATTCAATGCATGGTTTGGTGGCTCCGTTGCAGTGTTTCCTTGCGATTGAGAGGTTCATCCTTTCATGGGAGGTGTTAGCTCCCCGTAATTTGCTAGATTGATTGAGATAAAAAGGTACAGGGTAACATCAAACCCAGATTTGGAATCCTAGGACCTAGCCTTCCCAGATTCGAAGAGGGATCTCTCTAGTCGGTGCCAAGATGTGAACTTGCTTACTGATTAGGGTTGATTTTAGGCTAGATGTTAACTACAGGGTATTTTGATTGTTTTTGGTTGGGTATGATGCTCAAATAGATTTAGATAGAAAACAAGGAAGATTATTAATTCATTGGGCAATGGAGTCAAACAAGGTCATGAATGAGTTCATCAATGGTGTCAAGAGCATCTACAGGGAAATTTTAACTTGGTTGGTGGATCTTTAAGGTTGTGAAAGGATCATGAGATGGACATTAAACTTGGGAACAACAAGCTAATAACGGTCAGAAACAGAATCCTTTATATACTTGTAAACTGAGGGAGTTAGAATATTTATAAGCATAGCAAGAAATTCAAAGGCTTAAGAAAAACCTAATCCATTTGATTTCAGACTGAAAAACAGATAGTCAACCAAGACAACATTCAAATAAAACATAGAAAGGCAAAAACGTATTTAATCTTTCATGGATTTTATCATCAAAAGCAGGAAAAAAATTTAAGTTTCACAAGTAACTATAACCATAGAAGGACAACAAACCCCAACATCCACAGTGATAGCTATGAAAGTTCCTTCAGACAAATTTAGCTAAGCAAAGGCAAAGAGCATGGTTAAAATAGACTTCTTTGACAAACTATAGGAAAAGCTGCTTCAAAAGATGATTTCAAGAATAGAGTGCTTCAGAGGTAAAAATATGTAGGGATAGCCATAATTCATAATTGATACTAACTTATCTAAATCATTCAAGAAAATAGACAAGCCAAATACTTATTAGAGAGCAAGAGATGAATTCCCTAACATATCTTTAAGCAGAAGAAAACATTTAGGCAGTGAAGGAAACAAACAGATCTAAGGTGCCATCAACAAGCATATCTTAGTCTAAATTTTTTATCCTACTGCAGCATAGATGGATGGAAAACATTTGAGAAACTTAGAAAACATTAAAAATAGAAAAATTCACCATCAACCAGGCCTATGGATCCTGCAAACAATCCTTCTCCATCAACAAGTGAATTAGATCATGCATAAGCTCCAAAACATCAATTTTTCATCAAAGGATTCAAGGGACTATGTATTACTTCAGCATAAGTCATCAACAGCCAAAAAAATATACAAGAGCCTCATGCTCTATTTATGGAGAAAATGAGGAGGTGGAAACCCTAAGAGGCTTCCAGAAACCCTAATTTAGCCATAAATGTCATAAATGTGCTTAATGACCATGCAAGGCCCAAGACACATAAGAGATAAGATAATAAATGAAAAAAATCAAAACATAACTCCAAAATCAAATCATGAGTGATTTTCCTGAAAAAAAACATTAAAAAACCAAATTTTCATTAATCAATGTCTTTTGTTGACTTTTTGGCAAAAGACAGTCCAGGGGCGCATCGCAATATCAGCAGAAAATGGGGTTTTTTGCAGCTAACTTTTGGACCCCTTCCTCACATCAAATTTGGCCCCGTGATGGCTCGTTGGAAAGCTTGAAGAGTATAATTTCCAGAAATACTTGAGTTGTGCTGAATGGAAGCCATTTACTGGCTCAAAAATCCAATCTCCCATGACTGCTCAACGCGCAGCAAAAAGGAGGCAGAAAGGTCATTTTTGAGGTGTTTTTTGACCTTTTGAGGGGGAAAAAATGCTCCAATTGACCTGAAATTTTTTGGATAGACTTCTGGTGACATGAAAAACCCAAAAATTTAAACTTTAGCAGCTGAGGGTGCCCCAAAAAATATCGTAGCGCCTAGGGTGCTACACTCCTAGGGGCCAAAATTTGGAAAAAACAACAAGTTTCCAGATTTGCCTCAAAATTGGCGTGTAGACCCCTCAAGGGGTTTTAGACATCTGATAAGAAGAATCAGCCAAGATTCCAAGGCTGTCATGGAATTTGGTCTTTTTTATCTCCTCTAGCTCCATGAGGGCTTGCTTGATGTCTTCTGCACTTGTCTCACTCTGAATTTCTTTGTCATGCTTGGAATGATTTTTGTCAAGACAGTCATGACTCTTTCCTTGACTGCCTGATGTTATTTTATGGTTGTACTCCTCATAATCCTTCTCTTCCTCATCATCCTGCTCTTCCCCATCATCTTGCTGATTTTCTTTCCCATCATCATGCTGATGTGCCTCTTTCTTTTTGTGGTTGCCTTCACTAACTTCATTATTGCCATCAATGCTTTATTCATGGTTAATTTCCTCCTGTTCATCATTTTCTTCATTTTCATCATCTTCTTCTTTACTGATCCCTCCTTTTCCATCATTATCTGTCTCATCTTCCTCTATGTGTTCTTCACTAGGGCTACTGTCAGCCTTCTCACTTGGAAATTTAGGGGAAGAGGTAAGAGGTGAAATTCTTTGCGGAGAAGGAATATGGGGAGATTATGGATGTGTGGAGGTAGATGGTTGTGAAGTGGAAGGAAAGTTTTTCTGGATGAAATCTTGGCTCAACCCGCTCTTTGCACTCAAAACCAAATTTTCTTACAAACCCTAGCTCAAAGACATGACAATTTATTTTTGCATAGTCTAGGGTTTTGGTCAATTCTAACCATGGATGAGCTATCTGATAAATAATACTTGGGAGAAGGAAAAAAGGTTAGCCAACATTGTATTAACTTTCAGAAGCTTTTTAGAGGCTGAAAAACTTAATTTTAAAGTCTTTGGAAAAAATTTTGAACTGCTGCCAAGGGCGCAGTGCCAGTGCGCAGTGCCAATGCGTAGCACCAGTTTGTCTGTGCGCAGCGCCATTTTGTAGAAGGAATTTGGAGGCCTTCACGGTGTCAGAATGAGCTCTGTGATAGCTCGTTGGAAATATTGTCTAGTCTAATTTCCAAATATACAATTTTTTTCCTATTTAGAGTTTATTTTCCAAGCCAAAAGTTGATTCTCCCAAGACTGGTCAAAAAGTCCTGAATGATGGTGCATAAACGCAGAGTGCTGGTGCAGACCACTTTTGGATGACTTCCTCAACTAAAAATTGAGTTCATAATAGCTAATTGGAAATATATTTAAGTATAGTTGTCTTTTGATTCATCAAGCAAGTCATTTGGACACTCCAGCTGTGAGAAAAACTGATTTTCCCAAGGTCACTCCAGAAGCGCAGAATTTCTCCTGTGCCATCTGTATTTTGAAATTGATCTCAAAAAATGATACCTATGTAAAAAATGAAGGAGTTTTTTCTTCTTGGACCTATTATGGACAAAAAACTCTCTCACTTTTTCCAAGTTCATCTCTATTTGGTCCGAAACACAATTTGAAGCAAAACAAGCCCTAGGTGTGACACATTGCTTGTCTCTTGGAATGAATTCTTGGAAAATGATGGAGGAATGATTTCTATGAGCTGGTATAGAATTATTATTTCTTAAATGATCTATAAAATGAATCCTTTGTTCTTGTGCCTCCCTTTCATGTCAAACCCTCGCTAAGTTGGAAGAGGAAATTAGGGTTTGGTGTGAGGATTTAGGACTGCCTTGCAGAGGGAGGGGAATGAAGGGGTTAAGGGTTGTCTAAATTCTTGGGGAAATTTTGGGGGATAGGGATAGATGTTAGGGAGTAGGGGAAAGTGGAATTTCAGGAATTGAGTGAGGGTAAGGGGTCCAAAAGTTCAAAACATAGGCCTAGTCTTAAAAAGTGTCAATTTGTGGCAATAGACTAGGTTTTGTAGAAAAATGATGATTCTAAGGGATAGGAGTGATGGGAAGTTTTTATGGAGGTATTTTAAGGATAGGGGGAGGTGTAAGAGTATCAATATATAATCCTTGTTGACGATTTAATCATGGAGGTCATGAAACCAAGAAAAATTCCCTTGAAAACCTTAGTTTTCTCTGAAAATAGGCCTACTGCCTCTCCTTTGTTGTAGGTGTCTTTAGTGATGAGTTGGCCTATTACCTTACCTAGTTATATGCTGATAACCACCTTGACACCCCTTGCAAAAATATCAAAATGGGTATTTTTCCTTTGAACACTTTGTGCTTGGCCAAAGAGGCCTTCCTTGGAAGATTTTCTGATCTCCTTTGGACAACCACTTGCTGATATTCATCATCTTTGATTTTACCTTTTTGGCATATGAAAAATAGTGACTTAGACCATCACAAACCTACAACCGATAAAACCCTAAATGACCTAGTGCGAGGCTCTTTGGACTTGGTCTCTGCTTGAAAACTTGACTTGGGATTATTAGGTGTAAAACAGAGTTTTGGACAAACTAATGTATTGAAGATCCAAAATACAATGTAATTGATTTATCTAAAGAGCCTACAGAGATATTTTTGAGATCATCAATGCTTGATGCATTTCAGAGACATAAGAGGGTTGATTGGTTGGTGACCTTAGGTAGCAGTGGAGGGGTTGGGAAGTAAAAGAACAGTGGGCTTGAGGACAAAGGTGTTCAGACAAAAAAATGAATAGCATGAGCCCATGATGGGTCTTTTGGGAGTAGAAGGTTGACCTTGACATGAAAGGATGATAAACTAGTGAAAATTTATCCTAAGGATAATGAAGGCAGTGAGATTTCTAGAACTCACAATGTTCATGAACTTTGTTTCTAGAAATCTAGGATAAGTATTTTAGTCATCCATGAGAAGCAAAAATTGTTGATGACTAATACGAGGAAGCCCTTGAGGGATTTACATCAGATCAGACATATTTAAATCCTTGTACACTCATGTGCTTCAGTGTTTCATTTTTTATTCAATAAATTACTGAATATCACATTTTGTATGCAGAGTGTTTGACAAGAAACCCTTGTCGGGTTATCTTGTATTTTGTATAAGGAGACTAGATCTTAGTTCTTAAAGCATATTTGATTAATATATGAGTAGATCTATTATTCTCCTATTTTCTAAGTTCAAACCCTCTCTTATACTGTGTATTCCCTTATGCAACAACTCCGGTATTTCACAGTCTTGGGGTTTTAACACATTTTAGCAATCGTAGGTGTGGGAGGTCTGTTTAACCCACCTAGTTTGATTTGTTTCAGCTCTATTCTTGGATTTAGGTTTCATATTGACTAATATATGGGATCTAAGAGTCTATTTCACTTTTTTATTGTATATGTTGCTGGGAATGTATTTTTAGTGCATGATTCATGAGTTGTCCCGATTTTGGGATATACACTACCTTTCACTTAGAGGATATACTAGAGGAGGCTATTATATTGATCATATAAGATCAGCCACACTTTCTAGACCTGTATTTTGTAGTATATCTATAGCCTTAGGGCCTAGATCTACAACTTGTATTTGGTGTTTTGCTGAAAACCCTTAAGGGGTTCTTCAAAGGAGCTTGTATAGTGCTCAAATCTGTAATAGATCTCCCTTTTGAGGCACATATCAGCCCTAGATCTTATGTATAATCATTTTTTGTAGCAGAGCTAATAAAACAATGTTGTAAGGGCCTTCTAGCTTTTATATATAGTTGCAACACCTCTTTTGATGGATTTTGTCCACTGGAGGGTTATACTTTCTTGTTGTGTATCTTATGGGCCATTATTCATGTATATTTTTCTGTTGTTATAACATATGAAAGGTATCCATATTGGCCTCTTACTTTCATATAATGTTTACACTTCTATTTCCTTAGTTTTTCACTATATTCCTGCTTTTCCCATTTGGGAATATTACACCCTGGGATACGACATTATCTTCACCTTTGAATCGGGTGAGCACGAAGGGTTGAGAGTTTCATAGTCGTCACCTTGGCGAATCCACTGTTATTAAAGTTCAAATCAAGTGTAATCGTGGCTTACACCAAGCCCCGTACCTGATTGGATACTTCTCAGCATAATACCTCTCCTGTATCTGATCCTGAAAGGATTATATTTAAGAGAGTTTGGAGGGAGAAGTAGCCTATCTAGGCTGACCCACCCTCATTTTCTCTAGAAGATTCTCCTTCCTCTTCTTAGAGAGCTGACATCTATGGTCCTGGCTCCATAGCTCGTGTACTCGATTACTCTCCAGAAGCCTCTTCTTTATCTAGTTCAGACATAAGAAACGAAGCTAAATCCACTGATACTTCCTTACCCCCCTTGCACCCTACTCCAGAGGCTGAAAAAGTAAAATAGGTTACAACACTTCATAGCTCATTACCGACAAATATCCAAACCTCTACTCAGCATATACCTATTGTACCACAGCCAAATCATCATCAGAACTTACCACCACCCCTCATGGCTGTACCTGGCTTCATCCTCAAAAAATATGCCCCATTGGCTTTACCTAAAGTATTGCATGACATGCCTCAATATTACCTAAAGCTCTTGCCTCAGTTCACCGGGGAAGATAACACTTCTACGCAGAAACATATTGAAGACTTTTGTGCCTTTGCTGAGAATGTGAATGTGGAGCACCTAGATGTGGTGTTGAGGATTTTAGTCCAATCCTTGGATGGAGAGGCTCAAAAGTGGTTCAAATCTCTTGCTAACAATGCAGTCACCACTTGGGAAGAAATGGAGAATTTATTCACAAAAAACGGGGAGACAAGAGGGACTATGGATATGTCCTCACAGAGTTCAAAACTATTAAAAAGAGACAAAATGAGGATGCAACATAATTTATAAATTGGTTCAATAAGCTTTATAGTAATATTCCTGATGAAATAAATCCTCCCCAAGTAGCTGTTAAGGTTTTCTTCGCAGGATCTTTTGAACCGGATTTTGGGTTCACCCTAAGAGAAAGAAAGTAAGCATCTCGGATTAGATTCAAACTGATGCACTGGAGGTAGAAGAAAATTTTGCTTCTATTGGTAAATTCAAAGGAAAGACAGAGCATGAAGCCATAAGAAGGGGTAGGGAGGAGGATTCTACCTCTAATCAAGAAATGGAGTCACAATAATATATAATCTAAGAGATGAATAAGTTGATCAAGATCCTCTCCAATAAGCCGGTGAAGCTTGAATTGGAGGCCAAGAATTCCCCTCCTGGCCCTAACCAAATGATCTCAAACTGTGGGTTTAATACCTAGTACCAGAAGCCTCCTCCACAGTTGTTGCAAAAAGAAAGGAAAGAGCAGGAAGATCACATCAGGGAAAATTTTAGGGGCTAATATTTGTAGTTGGGCTAATTTTCCATGTATTTTCCAAAAAAAAGGATTTGCCAATTTCCATTTTTTTGAAAATTGATTCGCCCAAATTTTATAGTATAAAATCATTTTACCCTAAAAATCGCCAAAATTTTATATATACTAATATAAAATAATTATAAACCTAAATAATTTTACACAAATATAATCAAAATTTTATACTTTACATATTGGGGACCAGTAAGATTTGCCAAGGTTTCAAAACTTTAAGATAAACTTCCATCCTTAAAATTTTCCTTGGATCACATCCAACCTCCTCTATTCTTGGAAGGGGAAATTGAGGGACAGGCCAAGGAGGTCATAGACAATAAAGAAGGTCAATTCTTCACTTACTCAAAGGATGAAGAAGGTGAAATCACTCTGCAAGAAGAGCCAAAAGAGGAGGAAACCCCCCTGGAAGACAGAGAGATGGAAAATTACTGCAGGTAGTTTGTTGATTCCATGCAATATCAACTCCATATGAAATATGATCTCAAGAAACCAAGAGATCAGACCCCTTCTAGTTCTTCCAATAAGGGGAAAAATCCTCTTGAAGACTCTTCCCATCATAAAGCCTCAGTGCTCACCTCCTCGAAACAGGGTCCGATCCTCCCCAAGTTGAGAAATCCTCAGCTACACCCTTGAAACTTCCCAACCCTAAAGAGTAGTTTAAATAAGTTACCACAGAAAAAGCGCTCACAACCTTTAGCCTCCAAAAAGAATTAGAAAAGGTCAAGATCCTGGTCACCATGATTGAGCTCCTAAAACAACCCTCATACAGGGCCCAATTCTCTCAATTCATGCTGCCCTAGAAGAACTGGGTTTAGCCACTCCTCCATTCTATGTAACCCTAGTTATACATGACCTGTTATTGCATAACTGCATCCTAGATTCTGAGGCTTCACATAATCTGTCTCCATTGTCTTTCATGGATCATTTGGGGTTACAGATCACCAGGCCATATAAAGATATGTATTCTTTTGATTCCAAGAGGGTGAAATGCTTGGGCATGATAAAATATCAGGTAGTAAATTTAGCCCAGATTTTGGCCAAAAGCATGGTAATGGATATTGTTGTGGTCGATATCCTTGCTCGATTTGGAATGTTGTTTTCCAGATCCCGGAGTACCAAGATTGGAGGATCCATAAATATGGACCTCACCTATGCCACTATTCTAGTGTTCAGCAGGGAGGAAACACAATTATACCGTGAGTCCGGATTCATGAAGATGGTCACCAAAGCTAATTTTTCCAAAAATTCTTCGGTATATACCAAGGAGGGCAAATTCTCTTGTCTTATGCTCAAGGAGGATGAAATATTCCTGCAAGAAATGAAGACATGTCCGCTAATCTAGGAGAATCTTATGAGAAGAGGAAAAAATGAAATATGGACTTTACAATTTTATGGAGCTAACTCATGGGAACGAAACAGGGCTGGGGTACTCTTAATATCTCCAGGAAGATGCTTGGTTCCCCTCTCCTTTAAGCTGGAATTCGAAGCCAAAAATAATGTGGCTAAGTATGAAGCGTTGCTGTTGGGGTTTCAAATAGCACAAAGCATGAACATACAAAACCTCAAGGTGTTTGGAGATTCAGAGCTTGTAGTGAGGCAAGTAAAGAGCTAATGCCAAACTAAACACCCATGGATCATAGCCTACATGAATGAGCTAGGGGATTTAATTGAGAACTTATTTTCAGCTTTAAACATTCAGTTCATGCCAAGGGAAAAGAATAGAATGGCAAACTCCCTAGTTGTGGCTGCTAGTAATTTCTGCCCCTCGCAAAATCCTTTGCTTAGATATGAGGTTGAAGTACAATACCACCCCTCCATTCTGGACAATGTTAAGTATTGGAAAGTCTTCGAAGATGAAGGGCAGGTCTAGCATTTCATGGAAATGGTAGGTAAATTTTCAAATATGGTAATTGACTCAGTCCCTGAGGATGACAGTGAAGAGCCAAAAACCAGGTGGGAAGAGACACCGGCTAGAGATTGTGTTATGCAATTAAAAGGAAACGTCATCCCCAGGGGGCTCGTGCCATTGGAGAGATTGTTTGACAAGAATGATGTCCTAGTAAACCCCATAAAAGTGGCCCTCTACGAGCCTGTTAGGGATGTAAATGTTGGGACAGAAGAAGATCTGAAGATGGTGAAGCTGTTAAAAGGAATTCCTGAAGAATACCAACGTCAGTATCTCAGTCTGTTCCAATCATATAAAGACATATTCGCCTAGTCATACCAGGATCTCAAGGCTTTTGACATAGACATTATACAACAGAAGATACCTCTAAAGGAAGATGTGAAGCATCATATGCAGAATCTAAGACAAATCAACATGCTTCTCCTCCCTGTTAGGGTCCCGTGATTTGGCCGATTGGCTAGCCAAATGACGATGTAACATCAAACCAAGCTTTGGAGCCCAAGGACCTAGCCTTCCTGGACTCAGAGAGGGCTCTCTCTATAAGTGTAAAAGATGTCGGTGTGTTTACTTGCGATGTTCTGATATTAGGCTAGTTATGAAGTATGTTTTTGGTTTTTTGGTTTTTTAAGTTTGTGAGGGATGAAACTGATCAAATACATAAACTGGATAACAAGATGTAGATAAATTGGGCTATGGGGTCAATCAGGTCAAGGAAGTTAATGAGGCGATGATGTAAAGCTGCTGTAGGGCCGATTTGATTCACAATAGAAGGGATCTCTGGGCAAAATGGATTAAATGAACAATAAGTTGGTGAAAGACAAGGGATTTCAAGTGCAAACTAGTTAATAGCGGACATAAACATGTAATAGCAAGCCATTAATCATGCTAGGAATAACTATAAGCTAATCAATACATAGAAATCAAACATTCCAGCCATACATAGAGGTATAAGACCCTCTAACTTCGGGAAATGGCTATCAGACTTTGGGGAAAACACATGAGACAAGCTAACAACTCATAAACTATGCCGGAACGCCTAAACATAGTCTCTAAGTCATTGGGCACTTGGACAAATAAGTTTTCATAGTTTTAGGCAAAGGGCTAGATCGGGACTAGGCCTCCATGGTTCAACAAAATGATCAACAAATCAGTCAAAGAGAAAGTTTTATGGACAGAACTATGGGCAGCTGATAGGTAGGTAGGGCAAACCATACATCCTACTCAACATACATGGAACTGATGAATAAAACTTAGCAACAACACCTTAAGTTACTAAAGAGCAGCTAAGAATTCTTTAGCATAACTAAGGGAGAAGAAAACATCAAGCTATGAAGATTCAGGGATTTTGAGGTGCCTCCATGGGCATGTCTCAAAATCAATCTTTACTGATCTATAGCAGCAAGAAAAATGAAATATGAGTGAAAACTAGAAGACAAAACAGCATTAAGAAGCACTATACCATTCTACCATGTCAAGGAATCCATCAACAAGCCTTCAACATTCCTCAAAAGCATCCAAGAGGCAATCCAAACATCATAACTCAAGTGTATTCTTCAAAGCTCATATGACCAATGCATTAATTCTTCTCTCAGGTTCAGCCTCTGATTTACAATGAGAAACATGGGATAAATAGGCTAGAAGGAGGAAAACCTCATGGAGCAACTAGCTATCCCATTGGCCAAGTCAAAATATCTAAACTTGTCCTTGAGGCTTTGCAAAGCCCAAGGCACAAAATATCTAATAAAATATCTAAAAAATTTCTAAAAACGGAAATTATATTGACTTTACATGATTTTCCCATGATAAAAATAGCCTAACGCACATTTGGGAAAAGCAGATTTTTGGAGTTCAAAAATTGCAAAAATACTTCATATTTATGCCTGAAAAAGGTCCCCTGACTTGCTGGATGCAAATGGGAGCCTTCCCGATGTCGAAATGAGGCTCATGATGGCTCGTTGGAAAGCTCAATGTGTCTTCTTTCCAATGCAAGTGGATGCATCTCAATCTGATCTCTGAAAGTCCCTCAAGACTGTACCTGTGTGCAAAAACCCAGAAAATAGCAGGCTGCTGATAGGGCGGGAAGAATGTGCAAAATGAGGCTGTCTTTCGCCAATTTGGAGGGGCGAATGATCTTCAAATGCCCTGAAAATCGCTGGAGAGCTGCTCATGAAATTTTGGAATCCATTGGTATCACCCTCCTCCCTTGACGACTCTTCAAACTGAAATGGCGCATTTATGAGTTTTTGGCGAAAACCCCAAAAATGCCAAAAAACAAAAAGTTTTCGAAACAGGCCCAAAATTGGCATGCATGACCCTCAAGGGTCCATAGAAACATGCTTCGAAGCTGAAGCTAAAATATCGAGGGCTGATGTGCTTTTTGCTTCTTTCCGTGCTAGGCGCCTCTCCTTCAATTTCTTCAATTTTTCTTGTGCCACCTTCAATTTGCGCCTGGCAAATTGATTTAGCTTCTGAAAGTGAAGATTTCTCTTTCTCTGTAGCTCAAGATCCCTGTTTGCCTTCTCAAGCTTTGTTTCCAAATGCTGGTTGGCCCTCTCAAGCCATACTTCCTTGTTTTCCTCAATTTCCTGTTCAAAGAGGGCAGTGAGAGGAAAAGCTTCGAATTGTGCTTGTTCTTCAGCTTTCTGTTTCTCCAAGGCTCTCCTAAGCCCGATGGTTCTAGGCCTCTTTTGCCTAGGCTGGTCCTCCTCCTCTTCATCATCAAATTCGCCAATAAGCTCTTCAATTCTTACTTGCGCCTTTTCTGCCTCCTTTTTGTACTTGATGGCCCTTGCCTCATGAATGGTTGCATGAAATTTCATTTGTTTGTTCTCAACCTCCAAGAAATGATTGAAATTCCTTGCCTTTTGGAGATCTTCTTGTAACACCTCAATTTGACCTTCTTTGTGAATGAGGAGATTTTCAAGGATGCGTGCCTCATTGTCGCTGCCATCGCTTGGGATAGGGATGACAGCTGATTTACCTCTAAGCTTGGCGCTTTCTCCAACTGTACTTTTGCCTTTGAAGGCCAATCTAGCGCTCTTTCTCCTTGGCAAGCTTGAAGTTGTCTTTTTAGGCAATTTCCTCTTCTTAGGAACAGTTTTAGTCACCGTCAAGGAGGCAGCTTCAGCTTGCTGTCCTTCCTCAATATCTTGTCCAGCTTGTGGCTCGAAAGGTGTTTCAATTGCTTGCTCAACCTGCTGCTCTTCAACCTCTGTCTGCTGCTGTTCCTCTTCCTGAAATTGATGCTGTTCATCAACCTCTAGCTGCTGTCCAATGATATCTAACTGCTGCTGTCCCTCTAAATATGGCTGCTGCTGCTCATCATCCTCCTTTTCTCCCTGTGTCTCACTGCCCTCTCCTTCTCCTTGTGTACTTGGCTGCCCAGTGATCATCT
The DNA here is from genome assembly GCA_034641835.2 of Pinus albicaulis. Taxonomy (NCBI): domain Eukaryota; kingdom Viridiplantae; phylum Streptophyta; class Pinopsida; order Pinales; family Pinaceae; genus Pinus; species Pinus albicaulis. The sequence continues at coordinate 148,935 of JAXQQM020083096.1, read as the reverse complement.
TGAGTTTTTTAGGGGTAGGCCTACTAGATAAAGGCACTGGGCGATGGACAGGCTAAGTAGGAGACACATGAAAAGGAGGGACAGTGGCGAAATCGGCATGGCTAATGAATGACTCCCATGAAACTCCTTTCTTCTCCAGCTGGTGCAAGAAAATGATTTTGATCAAGGAAGGGTGAAAGAGAGAAGGGATTTGCTGAGGTGGAGCTTTCTTTTGGACAGTAGCTGCCATTTTCTCTATGCTCTTGGACAAAAAGTATGGGAGGTTTAATTGTCTGCTCTTGGTAAAATGCATCAACAAGCGAACATGATAGGCAAAGATTTGGCTAAACCTCCCTTCACAAGTGAAGTATCTCATTATGGCCTTCATCAGTGGAGCATAACTGTCAAGAAGATAGGAGAAAGGAAAAATAGCAGTGATGGTTTCTCTATGTTCCGGCTTGATGAAAGGTTTATAATCCTCCAGATCAAGATGTGCTTGCTTAAACCACTTTTCACCATGATACGGGATCTTAGTAGCCTTGGATACATACCTTGGGGAGATTTTGAAGTCAAGACCCGCAAGCTGGAAGTGTTTGTCCTTGAATCTCAAAGCGCACAAATGTGTAAGTGGCGAGAAACTCTTGACTTCTTCTATCCTCTGACAGAAATCCAGACAGCCTACTTCATGAAAATTGAAAAGCACTGAGGGATGAGCATTGATTTCTTCTATGGAGATAGGTTCATATCTCTTATGTTGTCCGCCTTTGTGATCTCGTTTTGGAGGCATTCTGACTTGAAACAGGCTTTGGAAGAGGCACACTGCCTTCAATGTATGAAAAATGCTCTGCTGGATTGAAACTGGCCACTACACTGCTTGGATGGTTATGGACCCTGTGATATAAAATGCAACAATGTTTCTTGGAATAAGCTACTTTTGTCCTTATTAACAAAAGTCCTTCAAATCTGGATACCCTTCAGCTATGTAACCTTCTTAACAATGATACCATGTGTAAAATATGAGGAAACTGCTTTGTAGATTTTCTGTGCACAGTCTTGAACAATCACCCCTCTGGTGACTTTGCTAGAGGCCTGATTACACTTGTATTTGTGTCTTTGAAACCAAACTTCAAAAATTATAACCCTGCTCTTTTAGGTCATTTACCTTGAAACATGCCCCTGTTAGCAGACTTCTGTGGAGACCACCCAGTGGGAAAAGAGAGGAGACCTTTTGGCTAGGTGACAAATTAGCCCACAGTGTCAAGGAAAACACCTTCCACTCATGCAATTTGAAGAGTGAATCATCATCTTTGTACATCTGGCCTCAATGTAAACTTGATCATCAACAAATGCCCAATCACCAACAACCCTGCCTTCTAGAAAATAGCCATGTTTCACCTTCAGAAAACTCTGTACAATGATCTTCAGAATGATAAAATGTAGTGTAATGAACAAGAAGACTTATTTTAGGTGTAAATAAGTGCAACAGTGCTTTGTAGGAAATATACTCTTTGTTTGTGAGTTTAAGAGATCAACATAATACCTACACCTACGAGCAATATCAAATGCAAACACCCCGAAGCACTACGCAGCACAGGCAGTGGCCATTTTCACTTGTGAAGTTTTGAGAAATTCAACACCACTGGTACCTCGTAGCAATGTCAAAATCTGGCCATCGGTAATCTACGTCTCCGGTGTGCGTAACGTATACAGCTTCAAATGTTTGATCTTGATCATCGACAGCGAGTGCTTTTCAGAACATGGGCTTATTTCACCCTCAAAATTCACACATGTTCAACAAATCTTCGGAATGATGAAATATAGTGCAAAGAGAAAACAGACCTAGTTTAGGTGGAAATCAATGAAGACAGTGGTTTAGACAATACACCCTTTGCTTGTGAGTTTGAGAAATACACCAATCAAAATATCTGCACCTCTGTTTCTAACAACTCTGACATCAACTAACACCTTTATACCCCTGCCTCCAGCTTCTCATCAACAAATTTTGCCTTTTAATGTCTTGTCACCTTGGTAAAATCTTTGTTAACAAATTCTGATGGGAGAAAATGATGAATAAAGGGCAACTTTGTCTTTGTCAATGAGGGACAGTTCTCCTTTCAAGCATCAGTCAAAGCCCCTTTAACCAGAAGCATAGCTTCAATATCACGGAACACGAGGTTTTTTTTTAAACTTGAATTTTTGAGATTTTCGAGCTAGGAGGCAAAGTACCTTGTGAATTTTTAAGGCGAAATCATTTGGAGGAAATTTGAAGTGCACCGGAACCCTTCAACACTGGCGCGGCAACCTCTGGAGAAAACCCGTCGCACAGGAGAAAGGCTGGCGGGTGGAGTTGTCGTGCGGTCGGGCGGCCACCTACAGGCACGTCGCGCCCGCCTACAGGCACGTCGCGCCGACGAAGAGGCCCCGTGTATTTGGATGCCCAGGCACGTCGCGCCTAACTCCAGGCACGTCGCGCGGCCTTAAACCAGAGCAGAAAACCTCAATTCGCTTGAAAACACATTGTGAAGCTTGGGAGCTGAGGAAATTGGTTTTTTTAATTTCGAAAGTGACTTACTACTCCTCTATTTCATTGCTTTGACACTCCTTCAACGGCTACATTAAAAACAAAAACAAAGACCCATGGCTATCTTTGAATACAGTGAAGCTTTTTGTTCACACCGTGGCAATTCTTTGTTTTGAGATTTAAAATCCTTATTTGCGCTCTTAGTTTCTCTATCACTCCAAATATTTAAACTTTGCCAGTTCTATTCGGATTTGGTGATATCTCTGCCCTTCTTTAAATGACACAAAACTGTGTTTGCATCAAATTGCTTTTTAAACAGTGATAATCCATCAAATTTGCTTTGCCTACTCATGAAGTTACATACCTGCTCTCATAAGAGAGGCATTTCAAAACCTCGACTTTGTCCCTCTTTTTGGCACTTTAGGTGACAATGTTAACAAAAAGAAAAGGTCATTCAAAAACTGTCAAAGACATTTGATGGAGTCGCCATCACTACGGAGACCGCCAGTTGCCCTTGCGGTGGTTTGACAATCCCGGTCTTAGGTGATTTACGGGTTTCCTTCTGGAGCACATGGTGCCTTCACTAGGCCCATTTCTTTTATAACGAGGATTCTGTTTGACAACAGCATGTCCACATGCACAACTATTTATTATCTTTGTATCCTTGTGCTAAGTCTGCCCTTTGAAATGATAACAAGTGTGTTTGTTTTTAAAACATATGAACAGTGGTGATTCATCACAACCAACTTCCTCTGCCTACTTATAAGATTGAATACCACCTGCCTCCTCCATCTGAAAAAACAAGCTTGGGTAATATGAAAACAGGATTCTTTTGATACATAGTCATTATTTTGCTCTGATCATTGTGTTACCTCTTTTTGCCCACAGAACCATTACATAACTGAAATATGTTCACTGCTTCTCCTCTTGGTGACTGTTAGCAAGGAAGGACTATTTCATAATGCACCAAAACATTTGAAAGCTGTGATTTGGTATTTGACATTGTCTTGTTGCTTGATCTTTCTTCAAGGAGACAATTTTCTTTTTTGGTATCAGTGGCACACATATGTTCAATATTGCCCCTTTCCTACTGTAAGTATAGTCAGATAGAGAGTTCTTTGAAACAGGAGTACCAAAATCTTTGCATTACCAGCACTAGCATTCATCTGTGAAATGACCTTTCTTCCTTTTTGGCATCCTTCCACTGCTTTCTTGTATCAATCAGTTTCAGCACCCTGCAGTAGTTTTGGCCCTCTACTCATATATGGAGGAGGCTCCTCATCGGGCAGATGTGGTGATAAGTAAACCATTTGAACAACACCAATCTAAGCATCTTCATTTGCAAGCCTCACTGTGTTTTTAGAAGAAAACCTAGCCAGAGTAATACTGTCTCCCTGCGTTGTCCTAAGGGTGAATTCAAACATTTGGCTTGTTGCATCTCATGATTGATTATTTTAACAAACAAACTTTGTGACTATGAAGGTCAGTGTTTTCTTGAAAAAAACCAAGCACTTTCTCCTGCCTTTGTAATGGCATTGGTTATCATCTGTTCTATTTGATCTTGTGGATAGACAGGGTCCTTATGCTTTGGAATGTTCACTGATGATGGGCCTTCTAAAGTTTCAACCATTCACCTAACTTGAAAGTTTCAGATGATATCCTTTATCAAGTCAGACTCTCCTTTCTTTTGAGCCAGCATATTTCAAGCTCCATTCTTGTTATAATCATCAATTACCTTTATGAAACCTGAAGATACTGTTTCATTGTTTCAGTAGAGGCAAACCTGGACTTTTTCAACCTTCTGAGTCAATCATTGGCCTGCGCCCTCTGCTTATGGATGAAGGAGGCGCCCTAACCCTCTACTTGTAAATGAAGGAGGTTCTGGGCCTTGACAATTTACCATTTTGCTGAGACAGTGGCGACCCTTTCTTACTGTGATTTTCATGCTGAAAAGAGCTGTAAGGTCCTGATTGAGAGCCTTTAGTTTCGCAGCTTCATCTCATGCTCACAATACATTTAGAAGCAGATGTTCCTCTAAGTGTGGGTCAAGCAATTCCTCCTGAGATGAAATATATTTCCTGTCTTTGTAGAACCATAGAACACAGTGAAAAACCTACTAGTCAGCTTGAGATTGGGTTTTATGCAGTGCTGAGATCTAGGGGGTGTGAGTGGCGCGACTTAAGGCTGCTTATCAATTTCATTTGCAAAGTAAGGGATCAGTCATGGCAGGTCTTTTTTGCAGATGAGGGCTTTTTGGCCTTTTGAGGATTTGCCAAAGGTGAAATGTCCTAAAACGCCACTTCCTAACATAGGGGAGACTTTTTGAAATAGATGTGGATTTTCTTTTTTTAAAGCTGATGGGCAGGTCAATAAAGCTGAAGCTGGATAGGATTGTGATATGAGGTTTTTGATTTTGACATGGGCGAACTGAAAAGGTAGAAAGGTGAAAAAAGTTTTAGGAGGGTTTTCTGGATGACATATTGACATAAGGAAATCAGTTTCTAGAAAACTCAGCTGTAGATATAGTCATCACTAACATGTAAAAATACTGATGGCTAACAGTGGCTCCATTTGGGGAGGGCAGCTCCTCGTCAGGAGGTGTCCAAAATTCAGATCTTTGGCTTATGAAGACCAGTGCCTTGTCCATTGGCACAAAATTTACCCTTCTCTTGATGTTATTTCTGAAATGTGACAGCATGGTTAACATCAACGATACTTCTACCTACCCCACTATCTTTCCTAACATTTTTTCTTCTCTTTGGCGCATTTGAACTAGCAGCCCTTTGAAAAATGCATATTTTTCTTTTTGCAAAATGAACCTATCTATTTCTACTCTTATATCTGCCGAGAGTTCAGATTAAGCTGATGAACTCCTTCATTTCTCTACCTAAAACTAGATCGACTGTCAAGATTAAGCAGTTTGACAGGATTTCATTCTCTAATCTACAACATGAAATTTAAAAATGATCAAACCAGGATTAAGTAGTCTGATTTGTCATGCATTTGCGGAAAAAAAGACAAGCTGCACACAAATGTTATTCTGCAATAAAAGGAAACTAGACAAGCGGGGCTAAGATGTACAATGTGTTTTTCATCCCTCGCTTCTCTCTTTGGTTCTGTTTTAGGCATGTGGAACCAGAATCTATCCCTAATCTAAGCTCTGTGATAAGTCAATCTTACACAATGTTGACTATCTTGACGCTCACTAACTTATCAACAAATAAATTTAAACATGCTCAGCTATGATTAGGCTAGATAGCTGAACAAGACATTGAAGCACTAGTAGCGGCATTTAGACTTGCTCGCTTTCCGAAAGACTTATTTTTTGGAACATGGGGCCTTTGTTCTATCTTCACTTGCCCTCTTTTCTGCTTTTTACTGTTTTTGACTTTCCTATTTTTTACTGTTTTTTATTTTTCTATTTTTTCAATATTTCAAACAATGGTATGTACAGTGACTGAAATTATTTCAAACTCAGAAATGGATTTCTTGACAAAAATAGTGTTTTAATGTCCTGCCATTCACAGGACCCCCAAAAATTTCAGTCCCATCAGGTTCTTGTAAGAAGAAAGCATTGTTTCCACTAACTGAGCTGATGATGTAAGGCCCTTTCCATAAATTTTCAAACTTTCCATGTTTACCTTTATCTTCTCTTCTAGAATCCCATTTTAAAACTTTATCTCCAATTTGAAAATCATTTTCCTTAGTTCTTCTGTCAAAAATCTGTTTTATTTTGTCTTGTGCTAACTGAGCCCTTTGGTAAACTTCTTCTCTAGTTTGTTCTAAATGGATAGTCTGATTTACTCTCCTTTGTATATCATTCTCTTCTATTTGGACTTCTTGTAGTAATTTCATTACTGGAACTCCTAGAGAGGTTGGGAAAATGGCGTCAACACCATAGACTAGCTGGTAAGGAGACATACCTATGGACTTCTTGGTAGTTAATCTATCAGCCCATAAGGCGTGCACTAGTTTCCCATGCCATGCTTTTTGATTTTGTTCCAGAAGCTTTTTTATAATGTTGACAAGGCTTTTGTTAGAAGACTCGGCTAAACCATTACCTTGAGGGTAATAGGCTGTGGAATGCCCTAATGAAATATGATACTTGTGACAAAAGTCTATCATTTTCTTGGAAGAGAAGGCAGCGGCGTTATCTGTAATGATTTTCCTGGGACAGCCAAATCTGGATAGGATATTGGTTTCTAGGAATGTGATGATGACTGAATCAGTGGCGTTCCGGGATGGTATGGCTTCTATCCATTTGGTAAAGTAATCAGTGGCTGTGAGGATCCATTTATGTTGAGCGGAGGAAGAGGGGTGAATTTCCCCAATGAAGTCTAGACCCCATTGTTGGAAGGGTCCTTCGACTATGATGGGATGTAAGGGCAAAGGTAGAAGCTTTTTCTTGCCATCAAAAATTTGACATTTATGGCAGGTCATGACCAGTTTGCGAGTATCAGGGAACAAGGTGGGCCAATAATAACCGGCTCTAAGGATTTTGTTTGCAGTAGTTTTCCAGTAGAGATGACCTCCACATTCCCCCTCATGCATTTCCCGCATGATTCTCTCTGCATCAGGCTCAAGCAAACATTTAAGTAGCATACCAGTAGGATTATTCCAATACAGAGAACTGTCTATAATACAAAACTTTAAAGAGTTTTGTTTGAGGAACCTTGCTTTTGTTTTTGACAAAGACGGAGGAGCATTCATATAAGTTAATACATAGAGAATGTCTGCATACCAAGGTGAATCCAAAAATGTTTGATCTATAGGGGGAAGTGCACACTCTTCTTGTTCTTCTAAAGCATCGACAAAATTTATATCTAAAGCTTGGAGGTTGGTTTCAGCCATTAATCTCGCGAGTCCTTGTCCTTTAACTAGTTTAGTAGGCCTGATTTCTAGGTCATACTCTAGGATGATAGCAATTCACTTCCCCCTTTTACCATCGGGATCTTGGTTGAGAATGTCCTTGACGACAGTATTAGGGACGAAGGCTATGACATGAGAATGTAAGATGTAGACTCGGAAATATTTTAGTGCCTTTACCAATGCGAATGCCTGTTTCTCCATGATGTTATATTTCAAGGGAGCATCTCTTAGGGATTTGCTAAAAAAGGCAATGGGTTGCTCTTGTCCCGCCGCATTCTTTTGCAACAAGACCGCAGCTATTGTATGTTCTGAGGCAAATGAGAAAATGTAAAAATCTTTTGTAAAGTCAGGGCTTATTAATACAGGTGTTTCAGTTAAGGCCCTTTTAATCAGTTCAAAAGATTTTTGGCTTCCAAAGTCCATTTAACCCCGACCTCTTTTCTTAACATATTTGTGATCTCTTTTAGGAGCTCAGCAAGATTTGGAATGAATCTTCTTAAGAAATTTATCTTGCCGATAAAGGACTGTAACTCCTTTATGTTTCTGGGATGACTTATCTGTAAAATACCTTCGATTCTCTGGGGGTCAATTTTAATTCCTTCTTCCGAAATAATGTGACCTAGGAGTTTTCCTTCTTCTAGCCCGAAAAGTGTTTTCTTGGGGTTTAGGGACAAACCATACTTCCTGCATTTTTTGAAGACCTTTCTTAAGTGTGTTAGGTGTTCTTCATCTGATTTAGAATATACTGTTATATCGTCGAGATATATGACTATGAAAATACCTATGTCTTCTGAGAAAGCTATGTCCATGGCTCTTTGAAATGTGGCGCCAGCATTCATTAGTCCGAAAGGCATTTTAACGTACATAAAAGTGCCCCAGGGGGTGGTGAAAGCTGTTTTATGCTGATCGGTAGGATAAACCAATACTTGGTTATAGCCAGAAAAACCATCAAGCAATGAGATTCTTTTAGCGCCTACTACCTTCTGAAGTATGTGGTCCATTTTGGGCAGAGGGTAGTTATCTTTCAGACACGCCCTATTTAAGTTTCGGAAATCGATGCAGAGTCTGATTTCACCTGTCTTTTTCCTAACTGATACTAAATTTGAGACCCACTCAGAATATCGGAGAGATACTATTATCCCGGCATCATACATCTTTTTAATTTCCTTTTCAACCAATGGGAGTAATATCGGGTTTATCCTCCTTAACTTCTGTTTAAAAGGCTTATGGTTTTCTTTAAGGGGAATTTTATGTTGGATGATGCTGGTATCGTAGGATTTCAAATCTTGGTACCCCCATGCAAACACATCTTTAAACTCTTTTAATAGATTTATATACCTATGTTTTATGTTAGGTGGGAGAGTCTTGGATAGTTTAATGTTTTTCGGCTCTTCTGGGCTTCCTATGTTGTATTCTTCTATGTCATCTTCTGTAGATTCCATTTTAGGCTTTTTGGCCACATCATTAAAGTCAAACAATTCTTCTAAAGGTGCGAGCCCTTTAGGTATGGTGTCATTTTCGCAGTGTAAGACTTCAAGTTCTCTTTGGTCAATGTCTTCTTCTATCTCCCTGTCACATGGATGGTCTACCAGGTTTAGATTGGTCCATAAAGGTGGTTTTAGCTCTTGGTCTTGACCTAGGTTGGGTTCCCTCTCTTCATCTTCTGAGTTTGTTTTGATTATCTCAAACTCATTTCTAGATTGGAGGAAATCATCAATTTGATCATCATCTTGGAATACTTGCCAATGGTCGAGATTATCTGGTATAGTAGGGCGGTGCTTCACTTGGATGTCATACTGCTCATTTATACATGGTATTTGGCTAGTGCTTGCAGCAAAGGCAAGCTCATTTGCCAGACTGTTTTGAATCCTAGGGATATAGGTGAGTTCATATTTTTCGAAAGTTTTAAGGATATCCAAAGCTGCATTCCTATATTCTCTCAGTCTTGGGTTCTTGGCTGAATATTCACCTTTGATTTGCCTGATTATAAGTTCTGAGTCCCCTTGAGCTGTTATTCTATTGGCGCCTAAGTCTTTAAGCATGTGTAGACCAATGAGAAGGGCTTCATATTCCGCAATGTTATTTGTACATTGGAATTCTAATCTGAAAGAATGACCTTCCTTAGTATTGTGTATCCAGATGCCTGCTCCTGAACCTGTCTTGCCACAAGAACCATCAAAGCTTATACTCCAAAGAGTTTCCTTTTCATACATGATACTGAGCTGTTTCTCAGGTTTCTTGGGACTTTGGTCATCAAGTTCTTCATTCCGTAATGGTTTGGACATGTCTTCATTCTCTTTTATCTGCGTGTGTATATCATCTTCATTGTATAAGATAAAAGAATCTAAATTGGAATGAATGGAATAGATGGGGGTATTGTTTGGCTTATCTCTGTTGCTAACCATGTATTTCATGCGAGCCTCTCGGTATAATCTCCTAGTTTGGTTGAAAACCGGAATAGTAGCGAATGACATATCCATTTGAAGGCTACCTTGTATTTTGGTAGCCCAGGCTCTTGATAGTAGCATTCCATACTTAGGTGTGATGTCAGCCACTACCACATCCATGACTAGGTTTTTGGCTGGTAGTTGTGTTAGGGCAAAGTCTAGATTTTTTATCAGACCTACACATTTGACCTGGCTCGAGTCGAAAGAATACAGGTTTTTGTAAGGTTGAGTCACTTCCAGTCCTAGGTTTTCCATGACTGCTTTAGGCATGAGGTTATGGGAGGCACCAGAATCTAACATGGCATTATGTAATATTTTGTCCCGAATGTTTAAGCTTATGTAGAAAGGAGAAATAGATCCTTCTTGATATTTACCTTCTACTTTAGGGCCAAATAAAAGCTCAGGTTTGTCGTCAGTTATATTCAAGGTGTCAGCCTTGTTCTCTAGGTCAAATACTTTGAAAATTTGAGATCTATACCTATCAATAGTTACTAGCTCTGTAAGGGGTATGGTAATTTTTATTATAGAAATTTCCCCTTTGAAGCTAAAAGGAATAGGTAGTTTGGGCAGATTTGTTTCAGCTTTCTCAGACATAACCCTTTCTATGTTCTTAATTTGCTGACTTTGGCTTGGGACTTCTTTTGATATAGTCAACTTTGGGGTTTCTGTAGAGGTACTAGGAATATCTGAGCTGATACTTGTATGAATGACCTTACCTTTGTTTTGGTCAGCTTTTTGGGCTCTAATTTTGCTTTTATCCATGGTCTCATTTAGGACTTTATTAGAGGTTTTGGTATAGTCAGGGCTATTCTTTTTGGAATAGTTTTGGTTCTTTTTGCTTCTAAGATTATACTGCCGATGCGCTTCTATTATGGCATTTTGAAAGTCTAAGGCAGGATCGTTGAGATCTTCATAGTTGGTCTCATCCTGGTTAGGAGAACATAGCTCTTGTTCTTCTGCAGTGAGGTATACCTCGCTTTCACTATCAGACCCTACGAGATTTAGATGACTTTCATCAAGAGGTTCTGAGTCCCTATCATCTTCTTCTACATAGTTTTCATTGAATGGTGGCCTGATTTGTTGGTCGTTATCTCTTGGTCTGTTTTGGGGCTGTTCCCTCCTAAATTTTTGGTTTCGGTTTCTGATTGGAGGGTTTGGCTGGTTGTCCCTAACAGGAGCTTTTTCATTGATCTTTTCCCACATTTTAGCCATGGATTTGACTAAGTCATCTATTCTGGGATCGAGGGAAGGTGATGAAGTAGAAACCTCATCTCTATATGTGACCTTTCTTTCTGATCTAGTTCTAGCTCTTTTTTCAGCTAAGTTGGCATCTGCTTTTATGGCTATTTGTTGCATTTCTTCCAAGGTGGGGGGATCCTTATCTCTCAAATGATATGTCATGTCCGGATCAAAACCCTCAGGAAATTTTGCCAAAGCTAAACCAAGTGGAGGTTTGAAATGAGGTGGAAGGGAGTTATATACACCGTTGAACCTAGTACAGTAAGCTTGGACACTTTCCCCATTTTCCCGTTTTAGATTGTTATATTCTGACAGGATTTGAATGGGGTTTCTTCGGATTTCCCACCTATTTCTGAAGATTTGATGCAGTTCGGGGATATTATGGATGCTGTTTGGAGCTAAACTTTTGAACCATGCTTTGGGTTCACCACCAAGACTTTGGGCAAATATTCTCATTCGGACAGTCTCGTCTTGTACCTCTAGGTATTCATAAGCATCAGTCATTCTACTTATATGCTGTTGAGGTGTGGTGGTATCTTCTCCAGTAAAGTGTGGGATCTTGTCTTGATATTTGTTTGGGAGAGGAGCTAAAGGTGGTGGTAACACCAAAGGTGCGTACCAGGCTGCCATGACTGGAGCTAATGGATGATGCGCAAGATGAGGACTGGCAGGCTGAAATGAAGTGGTATGAACAGTGGTGGTTTGACCAGGTGTGGCGGATGAGCTTGGACTAGTGATCTGGTTTTGAGCAGATCTGGGATGATAAGAGCCAAACTGATAGAGAAGCTGGAAATCAGGAGGAGTGGTGGGTGAAGCTTCTCTAATAGGACTCTGTGGTGGGTTTAGGGGTTCAAGATCGTCAAAGTTAATCTTACTATATGATTTGCTTCTGGGAAGAGCTTGTGATGACTCTAGCTCAAAAGGTGAATCTAGTAGGATAGTGCGATGTTTAGGTACATATCTTGCTCTACGGATGGATCTACTAGTAGCTAGATGGTCAGTTTCAGAGGCTTGCCACAGAATCTTTTCCGGGTCATCTACTATGATAGGGGGATTTGGGTCTGGATGGGCTCTGGTATTGATTCTTCGTGAAGCCAGATTTTAGATCCAGGGTTTAGAGAGAATGGTATTGGTGAATGTTTCTGGATGAGTGATTTTTCTAAAGTTATACTAAGGCGAAGGATGGTCAAAAGTAAAAGGATGGATTAGTGGAGTCGCCAGGTGGAGCTGGGTTGTTTTTGTGAAGATAGCTATGGTCCACCACCAGCAACTAATCTGAGAATGTTTTGGATTTTCTGAATTTATGTGCAGCCTATGGTTATTTAAAGTATCCTAGATTTGTTTCAACACTTTGCTAGGGTGATGAGAACAAAAAGGGTTTACTCTAAACAATGAATCTATGGACTGCTTGCTTGTTTATGGTACCTAAAGGACCAAAGAGTCTATAAGAGTTTGCTGGACTATTATGTACTCAATGTCTTACCATCTCCCGCTATGTTAGTGAGTGATGGGATAGGTCTATCGGATAGTAGCCTAGAGTATGGTGAAATAGTAAGGCTCACTAGAAGTTAGTGGAGTTGCCAGGTGGAAAATCAGTTGTTTTGAGGTATATGTGTATGGTCCACCACCAGTACTTGACAAAAACCAATCTAAGGGAGTTTTTTGTGGGTTTTTTGAGTTTTATGCGCTTATAAGGTTTGGAAAGGTTTTCTATAACTGACTCATCATTTTGCTAAGATGGTGAAGGAGCTATTTTCTACCTTTCAAACAATCTCTAAGTTTACTAAGCTTGATTGAGACTTCAGGAGTTACTAAGTTGTACTTAGATTGTCACTAACTCGGAAGGTCCTACTGTGAGTGTCACTATGTTAGTGAGCAGTGGGATAAGTCAATCAGATAGTATTCTCAAAGGTTTCTAAAGATGAGGGAAACTAAGCTTTTAATCACTCAGTGTCCCACCGTGATCGCCATTATGTTAGAGAGCGGTGGGATAAGTCAGCAAGCTAATATTCTCAAAAAGTCTTTAAAGATGAGGGAAACTAAGTTTTTTAATCACTCAGAGTCCCACCGTGATCGCCATTATGTTAGAGTGGCGATGAGGTGGCTAAAGGCGGGTATTCTTGAAAATAAGGGACTTATAGAGTTCTAAGGTGTCCTTAGATTGTCACAAACTCAAAGTCCCACCGTGATCGCCATTATGTTAGTGTGGCGATAAGGTGGATAAATCGGATGGAATTCTAAAATCTTGCAAGGTTGTAAGGCCTACTAGAGGCTAGTGGAGTCGCCAGGTGGATTTTTAGTTGTTTTGAGGTATATTTGTATGGTCCACCACCAATACTGACAAAAAGCCAATCTGGGAATGTTTTGGGGTTTTTCTGAGTTTTTTGTGCTTATGAGGTTTGGTAGAGCTTCTTATAACTAAATCATCATTTTTCTAAGATGGTGAAAGAGTTAGCTTCTACTCTTCAAGCAACACTTAAGTTTTCTAAGTTTGATTGAGACTTCGAGAAATCTAAGGTGCGCTTAGACTGTCACTAACTCGGAAGGTCCCACCGTGATCGCCATTATGTTAGAGAGCGGTGGGATAAGTCAGCAAGCTAATATTCTCAAAGTCTCTAAATGTATAGGGAATCTAAGTTTGTTTAAAACTCAAAGTCCCACCGTGATCGCCATTATGTTAGGGTCCCGTGATTTGGCCGATTGGCTAGCCAAATGACGATGTAACATCAAACCAAGCTTTGGAGCCCAAGGACCTAGCCTTCCTGGACTCGGAGAGGGCTCTCTCTATAAGTGTAAAAGATGTCGGTGTGTTTACTTGCGATGTTCTGATATTAGGCTAGTTATGAAGTATGTTTTTGGTTTTTTTGGTTTTTTTAAGTTTGTGAGGGATGAAACTGATCAAATACATAAACTGGATAACAAGATGTAGATAAATTGGGCTATGGGGTCAATCAGGTCAAGGAAGCTAATGAGGCGATGATGTAAAGCTGCTGTAGGGCCGATTTGATTCACAATAAAAGGGATCTCTGGGAAAAATGGAGTAAATGAACAATAAGTTGGTGAAAGACAAGGGATTTCAAGTGCAAACTAGTTAATAGCAGACATAAACATGTAATAGCAAGCCATTAATCATGCTAGGAATATCTATAAGCTAATCAATACATAGAAATCAAACATTCCAGCCATACATAGAGGTATAAGACCCTCTAACTTCGGGAAATGGCTATCAGACTTTGGGGAAAACACATGAGACAAACTAACAACTCATAAACTATGCCGGAACGCCTAAACCTAGTCTCTAAGTCATTGGGTACTTGGACAAATAAGTTTTCATAGTTTTAGGCAAAGGGCTAGATCGGGACTAGGCCTCCTTGGTTCAACAAAATGATCAACAACTCAGTCAAAGAGAAAGTTTTATGGACAGAACTATGGGCAGCTGATAGGTAGGTAGGGAAAACCATACATCCTACTCAACATACATGGAACTGATGAATAAAACTAAGCAATAACACCTTAGGTTACTAAAGAGCAGCTAAGAATTCTTTAGCATAACTAAGGGAGAAGAAAACATCAAGCTATGAAGATTCAGGGATTTTGAGGTGCCTCCATGGGCATGTCTCAAAATCAATCTTTACTGATCTATAGCAGCAAGAAAAATGAAATATGAGTGAAAACTAGAAGACAAAACAACATTAAGAAGCACTATACCATTCTACCATGTCAAGGAATCCATCAACGAGCCTTCAACATTCCTCAAAAGCATCCAAGAGGCAATCCAAACATCATAACTCAAGTGTATTCTTCAAAGCTCATATGACCAATGCATTAATTCTTCTCTCAAGTTCAGCCTCTGATTTACAATGAGAACCATGGGATAAATATGCTAGAAGGAGGAAAACCTCATGGAGCAACTAGCTATCCCATTGGCCAAGTCAAAATATCTAAACTTGTCCTTGAGGCTTTGCAAAGCCCAAGGCACAAAATATCTAATAAAATATCTAAAAAACTGCTAAAAACCGAAATTATATTGACTTTACATGATTTTCCCATGATAAAAATAGCCTAACGCACATTTGGGAAAAGCAGATTTTTGGAGTTCAAAAATTTCAAAAATACTTCATATTTATGCCTGAAAAAGGTCCCCTGACTTGCTGGATGCAAATGGGAGCCTTCCCGATGTCGAAATGAGGCTCATGATGGCTCGTTGGAAAGCTCTCTGTGTCTTCTTTCCAATGCAAGTGGAAGCATCTCAATCTGATCTCTGAAAGTCCCTCAAGACTGTACCTGTGTGCAAAAACCCAGAAAATAGCAGGCTGCTGATAGGGCGGGCAAAATGTGCAAAATGAGGCTGTTTTTCGCCAATTTGGAGGGGCGAATGATCTTCAAATGCCCTGAAAATCGCTGGAGAGCTGCTCATGAAATTATGGAATCCATTGGTATCACCATCCTCCCTTGACGACTCTTCAAACTGAAATGGCGCATTTATGAGTTTTTGGCGAAAACCCCAAAAATGCCAAAAAACAAAAAGTTTTCGAAACAGGCCCAAAAATGGCATGGATGACCCTCAAGGGTCCATAGAGACATG
The DNA here is from genome assembly GCA_034641835.2 of Pinus albicaulis. Lineage (NCBI taxonomy): Eukaryota > Viridiplantae > Streptophyta > Pinopsida > Pinales > Pinaceae > Pinus > Pinus albicaulis. The sequence goes on along the minus strand of JAXQQM020083096.1, from coordinate 133,295 downwards.
TTCCGAAGCTGAAGCTAGAATATCGAGGGCTGATATGCTTTTTGCCTCTTTCCGTGCTAGGCGCCTCTCCTTCAATTTCTTCAATTTTTCTTGTGCCACCTTCAATTTGCGCCTGGCGAATTGGTTTAGCTTCTGAAAGTGAAGAGTTCTCTTTCTCTGTAGTTCAAGATCCCTGTTTGCCTTCTCAAGCTTGGTCTCCAAATGCTGGTTAGCCCTCTCAAGCCAAGCTTCCTTGTTTTCCTCAATTTCCCGCTCAAAGAGGGTAGTGAGAGGAAAAGCTTCGAATTGAGCTTGTTCTTCAGCCTTCTGTTTCTCCAAGGCTCTCCTAAGCCCGATGGTTCTAGGCATCTTTCGCCTAGGCTGGTCCTCCTCTTCTTCATCATCAAATTCGCCAATAATCTCTTCAATTCTTACTTGCACCTTTTCTGCCTCCTTTTTGTACTTGATGGCCCTTGCCTCATGAATGGCTGCATGAAATTTCATTTGTTTGTTCTCAACCTCCAAGAAATGATTGAAATTCCTTGCCTTTTGGAGATCTTCTTGTAACACCTCAATTTGACCTTCTTTGTGAATGAGGAGATTTTCAAGGATGCGTGCCTCATTGTCACTGTCATCGCTTGGGATAGGGATGACAGCTGATTTACATCTAAGCTTGGCGCTTTCTCCAACTGTACTTTTGCCTTTGAAGGCCAATCTAGCGCTCTTTCTCCTTGGCAAGCTTGAAGTTGTCTTTTTAGTCAATTTCATCTTCTTAGGAATAGTTTTAGTCACCGTCAAGGAGGCAGCCTCAGCTTGCTGTCCTCCCTCAACATCCTGTCCAGCTTGTGGCTCAAAATATGTTTCAAGTGTTTGCTCAACCTGCTGCTCTTCAACCTCTAGCTGCTGTCCCTCTCCCTGAATTTGATGCTGTTCATCAACCTCTAGCTGCTGTCCAATGATATCTAACTGCTGCTGTCCCTCAAAATTTGGCTGCTACTGCTCATCATCGTCCTTTTCTCCTTGTGGCTCACTGCCCTCTCCTTCTCCTTGTGTACTTGGCTGCCCAGTGATCATCTTGAGTTTTTTAGGGGTAGGCCTACTGGATAAAGGCACTAGGCGATGGACAGGCTGAGTAGGAGACACATGAAAAGGAGGGACAGTGGCGAAATCGGCATGGCTAATGAATGACTCCCATGAAACTCCTTTCTTCTCCAGCTGGTGCAAGAAAATGATTTTGATCAAGGAATGGTGAAAGAGAGAAGGGATTTGCTGAGGTGGAGCTTTCTTTTGGATAGTAGCTGCCATTTTCTCTATGCTCTTGGACAAAAATTATGGGAGGTTTAATTGTCTGCTCCTGGTAAAATGCATCAACAAGCGAACATGATAGGCAAAGATTTGGCTAAACCTCCCTTCACAAGTGAAGTATCTCATTATGGCCTTCATCAGTGGAGCATAACTGTCAAGAAGATAGGAGAAAGGAAAAATAGCAGTGATGGTTTCTCTATGTTCCGGCTTGATGAAAGGTTTATAATCCTCCAGATCAAGATGTGCTTGCTTAAACCACTTTTCACCATGATACGGGATCTTAGTAGCCTTGGATACATACCTTGGGGAGATTTTTAAGTCAAGACCCGCAAGCTGGAAGTGTTTGTCCTTGAATCTCAAAGCGCACAAATGTGTAAGTGGCGAGAAACTCTTGACTTCTTCTATCCTCTGACAAAAATCAAGACAGCCTACTTCATGAAAATTGAAAAGTACTGAGGGATGAGCATTGATTTCTTCTATGGAGATATGTTCATATCTCTTATGTTGTCCGCCTTTGTGATCTCGTTTTGGAGGCATTCTGACTTGAAACAGGCTTTGGAAGAGGCACACTGCCTTCAATGTATGAAAAATGCTCTGCTGGATTGAAACTGGCCACTACACTGCTTGGATGGTTATGGACCCTGTGATATAAAATGCAACAATGTTTCTTGGAATAAGCTACTTTTGTCCTTATTAACAAAAGTCCTTCAAATCTGGATACCCTTCAGCTATGTAACCTTCTTAACAATGATACCATGTGTAAAATATGAGGAAACTGCTTTGTAGATTTTCTGTGCACAGTCTTGAACAATCACCCCTCTGGTGACTTTGCTAGAGGCCTGCTTACACTTGTATTTGTGTCTTTGAAACCAAACTTCAAAAATTATAACCCTGCTCTTTTAGGTCATTTACCTTGAAACATGCCCCTGTTAGCAGACTTCTGTGGAGACCACCCAGTGGGAAAAGAGAGGAGACCTTTTGGCTAGGTGACAAATTAGCCCACAGTGTCAAGGAAAACACCTTCCACTCATGCAATTTGAGGAGTCAATCATCATCTTTGTACATCTGGCCTCAATGTAAACTTGATCATCAACAAATGCCCAATCACCAACAACCCTTCCTTCTAGAAAATAGCCCTGTTTCACCTTCAAAAAACTCTGTCCAATGATCTTCAGAATGATACAATGTAGTGTAATGAACAAGCAGACTTATTTTAGGTGTAAATAAGTGTAACAGTGCTTTGTAGGAAATATACTCTTTGTTTGTGAGTTTAAGAGATCAACATAATACCTACACCTCTGTTTTAATATCAAATGCAAACACCAAGCACTCTGCCCTTTAGACAGTGGCCATTTTCACTTGTGAAGTTTTGAGAAATTCAACACCACTTTGGTACCTCTGCCCTTAATGTCAAAATCTAGCCATCAGTAATCTCTGTTCCTCAGTGTACTGTGTACTTCTCGCTTCAAATGTTTGAACTTGATCATCAACAACCGTGCTTTCTAGAACATGGGCTTATTTCACCCTCAAAATTACTCTGTTCAACAATCTTCAGAATGATGAAATATAGTGCAAAGAGAAAACAGACCTAGTTTAGGTGGAAATCGATGCAGACAGTGGTTTAGACAATACACCCTTTGCTTGTGAGTTTGAGAAATACACCAACAAAATATCTGCACCTCTGTTTTTGACAACTTTGATGTCAACTAACACCTTTACACCCTTGCCTCCAAATCCTCATCAACAAATTTTTGCCTTTTTAATGTGCTGTCACCTTGGTAAAATCTTTGTTAACAAATTCACAGTGGGAGAAAATGATGAATAAAAGGCAACCTGTGCTGTGTGGGGACATTTTCTCCTTTTCAAAAATCGGTCAAAGCCCCTTTAACCAAGCATAGCTTCAATATCACGGAACACAGGGTTTTTTAAACTTGAATTTTTGAGATTTTCGAGCTAGGAGGCAAAGTACCTTGTGAATTTTTAAGGCGAAATCATTTGGAGGAAATTTGAAGTGCACCGGAACCCTTCAACACTGGCGCGGCAACCTCTGGAGAAAACCCGTCGCACAGGAGAAAGGCTGGCGGGTGGAGTTGTCGTGCGGTCGGGCGGCCACCTACAGGCACGTCGCGCCCGCCTACAGGCACGTCGCGCCGACGAAGAGGCCCCGTGTATCTGGCTGCCCAGGCACGTCGCGCCTAACTCCAGGCACGTCGCGCGGCCTTAAACCAGTGCAGAAAACCTCAATTCGCTTGAAAACACGTTGTGAAGCTTGGGAGCTGAGGAAATTGGTTTTTTTAATTTCGAAAGTGACTTACTACTCCTCTATTTCATTGCTTTGACACTCCTTCAACGGCTACATTAAAAACAAAAACAAAGACCCATGGCTATCTTTGAATACAGTGAAGCTTTTTGTTCACACCGTGGCAATTCTTTGTTTTGAGATTTAAAATCCTTATTTGCGCTCTTAGTTTCTCTATCACTCCAAATATTTAAACTTTGCCAGTTCTATTCGGATTTGGTGATATCTCTGCCCTTCTTTAAATGACACAAAACTGTGTTTGCATCAAATTGCTTTTTAAACAGTGATAATCCATCAAATTTGCTTTGCCTACTCATGAAGTTACATACCTGCTCTCATAAGAGAGGCATTTCAAAACCTCGACTTTGTCCCTCTTTTTGGCACTTTAGGTGACAATGTTAACAAAAAGAAAAGGTCATTCAAAAACTGTCAAAGACATTTGAAAGTTGCTTTATCACTTACAGGAGACCACCGGTGCCCTTGCAATTAGTTTGACAATCTCGGTCCTTAGGTGATTTACAGGTTTCCATCTGGACTGTAAGTGCCTTCCACTAGCTGTTTCTTTTTATAACAGGATTCTCTGTTTGACAACTTGCTGTCTCACATCCCTGCCACTGTTTATTTAATACTGTATCCTTGTGCTAAGTCTGCCCTTTGAAATGATAACAAGTGTGTTTGTTTTTAAAACATATGAACAGTGGTGATTCATCACAACCAACTTCCTCTGCCTACTTATAAGATTGAATACCACCTGCCTCCTCCATCTGAAAAAACAAGCTTGGGTAATATGAAAACAGGATTCTTTTGATACATATTCATTATTTTGCTCTGATCATTGTGTTACCTCTTTTTGCCCACAGAACCATTACATAACTGAAATATGTTCACTGCTTCTCCTCTTGGTGACTGTTAGCAAGGAAGGACTATTTCATAATGCACCAAAACATTTGAAAGCTGTGATTTGGTATTTGACATTGTCTTGTTGCTTGATCTTTCTTCAAGGAGACAATTTTCTTTTTTGGTATCAGTGGCACACATATGTTCAATATTGCCCCTTTCCTACTGTAAGTATAGTCAGATAGAGAGTTCTTTGAAACAGGAGTACCAAAATCTTTGCATTACCAGCACTAGCATTCATCTGTGAAATGACCTTTCTTCCTTTTTGGCATCCTTCCACTGCTTTCTTGTATCAATCAGTTTCAGCACCCTGCAGTAGTTTTGGCCCTCTACTCATATATGGAGGAGGCTCCTCATCGGGCAGATGTGGTGATAAGTAAACCATTTGAACAACACCAATCTAAGCATCTTCATTTGCAAGCCTCACTGTGTTTTTAGAAGAAAACCTAGCCAGAGTAATACTGTCTCCCTGCGTTGTCCTAAGGGTGAATTCAAACATTTGGCTTGTTGCATCTCATGATTGATTATTTTAACAAACAAACTTTGTGACTATGAAGGTCAGTGTTTTCTTGAAAAAAACCAAGCACTTTCTCCTGCCTTTGTAATGGCATTGGTTATCATCTGTTCTATTTGATCTTGTGGATAGACAGGGTCCTTATGCTTTGGAATGTTCACTGATGATGGGCCTTCTAAAGTTTCAACCATTCACCTAACTTGAAAGTTTCAGATGATATCCTTTATCAAGTCAGACTCTCCTTTCTTTTGAGCCAGCATATTTCAAGCTCCATTCTTGTTATAATCATCAATTACCTTTATGAAACCTGAAGATACTGTTTCATTGTTTCAGTAGAGGCAAACCTGGACTTTTTCAACCTTCTGAGTCAATCATTGGCCTGTGCCCTCTGCTTATGGATGAAGGAGGCGCCCTAACCCTCTACTTGTAAATGAAGGAGGTTCTGGGCCTTGACAATTTACCATTTTGCTGAGACAGTGGCGACCCTTTCTTACTGTGATTTTCATGCTGAAAAGAGCTGTAAGGTCCTGATTGAGAGCCTTTTGTTTCGCAGCTTCATCTCAGGCTCACAATACATTTAGAAGCAGCTGTTCCTCTAAGTGTGGGTCAAGCAATTCCTCCTGAGATGAAATATATTTCCTGTCTTTGTAGAACCATAGAACACAGTGAAAAACCTACTAGTCAGCTTGAGATTGGGTTTTATGCAGTGCTGAGATCTAGGGGGTGTGAGTGGCGCGACTTAAGGCTGCTTATCAATTTCATTTGCAAAGTAAGGGATCAGTCATGGCAGGTCTTTTTTGCAGATGAGGGCTTTTTGGCCTTTTGAGGATTTGCCAAAGGTGAAATGTCCTAAAACGCCACTTCCTAACATAGGGGAGACTTTTTGAAACAGATGTGGATTTGCTTTTTTTAAAGCTGATGGGCAGGTCAATAAAGCTGAAGCTGGATAGGATTGTGATATGAGGTTTTTGATTTCGACATGGGCGAACTGAAAAGGTAGAAAGGTGAAAAAAGTTTTAGGAGGGTTTTCTGGATGACATATTGACATAAGGAAATCAGTTTCTAGAAAACTCAGCTGTAGATATAGTCATCACTAACATGTAAAAATACTGATGGCTAACACTCCCAGCTATCGAGAAAGAAATAAAGAAGTTTTTGCAACCAAGATCATTGTCCCCTTCAGATAATCCAAATGGGTGGCGAACTTGGTGCTCGTAAGAAAGAAGAATGGTGAAATTAGAATCTGCATGGATTTTCACAACCTGAACAGAGCCTCACTCAAGGATAAATATCCCCTCCCAAAGATGGACCACATCTTGCAAAAGGTGGTGGGATCCTCCCCCATGTCCATGATGGATGGATTCTCAGGATATAATTAGGTGGTAGTGCTCCTCGAAGACCAGAATAAGATGGAATTCACCACACCTTGGGGGACCTTCATGTATGCCTAAATGCCCTTTGGCTTGATAAATCCCAGTGCTTCATTCCAACGTGCGATGGACATTTCTTTCATAGGAGAGCGAGATAGGTTTGTGGTGATTTACTTGGACAATATCACCACCTTTTCAAAGAGTGACATTGAACACATAGAGCACCTTCGAAGAACCTTTGAAAAATTATGCAGGTATGGCCTATCTCTAAACCCTCAAAAATCCATGTTTTCCTTGGGGGAAGGAAATTTGTTGGGGCACATAGTAACTAAGGAGGGATTGAATATCGACCTGAAACGGGTAGAGGTGATACATGGAATTCCCATACCGAGAAACAAAAAGGAGGTATAGGTGTTCCTATGAAGAATAAATTTCCTCAGGAGGTTCATTCCCAACTATGCCGAGATCGTCTAAAACATCACTGGGATGTTGAAGAAGAAAAATGAAGTTAGATGGACCCCAAAATCTAGGGACTCCTTCAATAGGATCAAATAGGCCTTTGTAGAAGCTCCAGTGCTGGCTAGTCCAGATTATGGGAAGTTGTTCATGATTTTATATTTTTCCTCTCCTCACACTATAGATGCAGTACTCTTACAGAAAAATGCCGAGGGGCATGAGCAACCCATTGTGTTCTTCAGCCAAGTCCTGCGGGACACCGAGCTGAAATATGATATCTTGGAGAAGTAAGCTTATTCCCTGGTCAAATGGCTAAAGGCATTCCAGGTGTACGTGTTACAATCATCCATAACAGCCTATGTACCCACTGCAGCAGTAAAGGATATTCTGGTACATGGTGATAATGAAGGAAAGAGGAGAAAATGGATAGCTAAGATCTAGGAGTATGAGCTGAAGATAAAGACTACTAAACTCATTAAAGGCTAGGGGATGGAAAATATCATGTCTGAATCCAATTGTCAAGCTCTAGGAATAAGTCTTTCTGTGACAGGGGGAGAGGCACAGGAAGACACAGGCACACACTAAGGTGTAGAATCATTCGCCCAGAAAACACATGTCAATTACCTCCTATCTTCCTATTATAAAGATATAGTAGAATATATTTTAATGCTGAGATGTCCTCTTAACTATGATAGGGCCAAGTACTATACCTTAAGGTTGATGTCTCAAAATTATATCGTGGCAAATGGGTGAATTTATTGGAAAGACCCGGAGGGTATCCTACTATTGTGTTTAAAAGAGCAGGAAGTGAACCAAGTGATGGTTGATTTCCATGAAGGGATATGTGGCGAACATTATAGCTGGTGATCTAATGCACACAAGATCCTGAGGGCAGGTTTCTTCTGGCCTCAACTATTTGGTGATGTAAATGCTCATGTCCGGGCTTACGAGAAGTGTGAAGCATTCGTTGAAAATTAAAGGTATGCACCTATACCTTTTATCCTAGTACATGTTGAAGAACCTTTTAGGCAATGGGGAATTGATTTCATAAGAGAGATTACCCGGCCTCTAGCAATCAACATCAGTGGATCCTTACTGCTATAGATTACTTCACCAAGTGTGTAGAAGCCGTGCCCATAAGAAATGCTACAGATTTAGTGGTGATAACTCTCATGTAGGAGAACATCATAGCTAGGTTTGGATGCCCAGCTAAAATCATTACAGATAATGCCTAGGCTTTCAAGTCGACTAAATTTGTAAATTTTTGTCAGCGTTACAACATCTTGCTGGGATACTCCACTGCATACTACCCACAGGGCAATGGGCTAGCTAAATCATCTAACAAGACACTGGTGGGGATTTTGAAGAATATCATCAATGAAAATCAAAATAACTGGGATTTTCAGCTCAAGTTTTAACTCTGGGAAAATCGCATCACCACCAAAATATCCATAGGAAAGTCCCCTTATGAGCTGGTGTATGGCAGAGCTGCGATCCTCCCAATTGAACTTGCATTACCTGTGGCTCGATTCTTACAATAAAGCAAAGAGGAGCCAAATGACCTTGTCCGAATAATGAATTAGTTGGTGGAGTTGAATGAAACCCAGGAGCAGGTAAGCCTCAGACTAACAGAGTATCAAGAAAAAATGAAAGGCTTATTTGACCAAACTGCTAAAAATAGAGAAATCCAAGTTAGGGATTTGGTGCTGCAATGGGATATTAGGTGAGTAGACAAAGGGAAATATGGTAAGTTCATCCCCCTCTGGTTTGGTCCATTTAGGGTCATAGAGGAAAAAGGCAATAATACTTTCACGGTGGAGAACTTAGAAGGATACATGCTTAAGGCACCCGTAAATGTGTAGTTCCTCAAGTTTTACTTCCATTACTGATGAGGGTTGATCTGGCTCACTATATATATAATTTAACAGTACTTCCTTTGGTTTACATTCCTCCCATTTCATCTTCGATATCATATTCCATTGTTCCCATTTTGTTTCATCCATTGTTTGCATTTTCCATTTCATCTTCCATATCATCCTCCATTTCATTTTCCAGTTTGTGTCCACTTGACTGCTGGTATAAAAAATTTTCTAATCAGTGTGCATTTGCGACTCCATGTACCCAATAAAGCATAAGAATTTAGGTCTGCAGGTTCTCAATGCACTGAAGAACAACACGTTGTCCCCAAATGGAGCCAATGTTGGCATGTGAAAGGAATACAAATCCTGACTGTCAAAGAGCTTCAAAGGAACCAATCTGCTTTTCAGTTCAACAGAAAGGAGAAAGCATAGTTGATCAGATATAATGGTGAGAAAACTTCGTTCCCTCCCTCATTCATCTCATTTATCCTCTTTACCTTCATTTACCCTCTCTTACCCTTCATTTTCCCTTTTCTAAAGTCCCGCGCTACATTTCTTCATTTTGCACCACCTCTCCCTACAAGTCTTAACCTTTACATCTTAAAGACACACTGAAACTTATCTTGCCACTGATGCGACTTGGTGGGATCCATCCAACCTTGATACACCACCCAAATCCGCATGAAAACCCTCATATTCCGCACTTTCCTTACCTGTCGCCTTTTCGCACTTTGCAGCGACTGGCGCGTCGCATATTTCATAATGCACAATGTACAACTCACATAAGAATCCATAGAGTTTTTGTTTAAGGCTGTTGTTAACAACTGGAAAATCATTACATGAGAAGATGACATTAATTAATGTCAAGCCAAAGGATTCTGAAGGCTAGAGAAGACATTACAACATCGAGAGAAAGTATTTAAAATCTCTAAGGTTTTGAGAAAATCAAATTTGAACTAGTCTTAAATGTTGATTGCGCGCATTATCCTTCGAGAAGAGCACCTTTTGTGCGCCTTTTTTCCTGATAAGCGCGCATTCCTTAAAGTGGCAAAATGTCGCTTTCCGGGACCACACATAACAAATAACAAGTTACTTCTTACATGAAGCCACCTAAGGACAGCCACCAGCGCTTCCTTAGACACTATGTGAGCACACAAAGGAATATTTGGAGCACACAATGGAATCATACCTCTCCCTTGGGTCACCATCCACCATGTACCAAGGGAGGGAAGGAGGATTTGAAATCCCCTATATAAAGCCACCATGAGATGAAGAATGGGTGATCACATTGTTATGTTGGCTATAATTGCCCAAGCAATACCAGCAGCGTGTGACCCGGAGCTGAAGACAGAGGGGACTCAATTGTTGGCCACCCAACAAGCTCAGTCCACATAGTAGAGAGAGAGAGAGGGAGATTGCATTAAGGCAAGCTTGGAATGACCAACATCCTTGCATCGGGACCTAGAACCATTGTCTAGGGGCCCTTTGGCAAGAGGGTTAAGTATTATTCTCCTTACAACCAGCGCTCAATAAGAGGGGCCTAGATCCACCATTTGCATTATTGTGTTGTTTGAATCATTCAAAGCTTCTGTTTATTTATGTTTAGTTTTAGTTTAGTTTTTAGATTATATTTGCATGCTTCTTTTTATATGTAGTATGCTCATTTACTCCACTTCTTTCTGCCTGTTACCAATAGTTTAAAGGGGTAAAACACACCCCTTAAACTGGTGTTATTTCGTACATACGTGCACCAAATCCACCATAATAGGATTGGTGAATCCACTAACATGTTATTACCAAGTTTATGTGGTTGTGCCTTCTTTTGCAAGAGACCTTTGTTTATGCTGTGGAGTGGAGCTGATAGTCCTCTGATCTCTCTTGCAGTCCCTATATTCACCCTGAGTGACAGACTGAAGAAGAGAAGCTCCTAATTTTTTTTTACTTACAAGAATTTGCGCGCGTTTCTTCCTCATAGACGCGTAGGGCGCACGTTTAGTGTAGACCCATGCGCAGAAAGCGCACCTGTCTCAGCCTTCTGCGTGCAATTTACAGAATGAGAAATTTCTCCCTAAATTCTATCTTTTTATGCTTGTAAGGTGCTTGGCAGCCCCTAATGCATCTGCCAGCACTGGTTGGGGTACCCCGCAACTTGTTAGAACTCACTTTTAGTTGCTTTTTTAAGGCTTAGTGTCAGTTTTACTTCAAGTTTATTTTTGCAAAATCTTCACATAGTTCAAGTAGGGGGAAAAGTAGCTTGCATTCCGAAAAATTTATGTTTTGCAAATTTTGGTACTCACATCTAGATAACTAGTCCAAGTAAGTGGCCCAAGACCATGCATGCATAGCTAGTTTTCTTTGTTCTAGTGTAATTTTTTTTTAGTTTAGGTCAATTTTTGCACTAGGAATTGCGGGACTAGGATTGAATTGTTTATAGAAGAGCAAGTAATCTCTGCTACCTTTTCACCCTCCGGTGATCCTAGGTAAGCATATGAATGCTCCATATTCACAATTCGCCATCTCCCTATAGTTAGTCACATATATTAACTAGGAAAATTTGAAAGCGGCCCATTATTCGCACATGTTTTCCATTTGAGCCAGGAACAATACAACATAGTTTAAATAGGAGATTTTGTAAAGGATCAATGATATCCACACATTCAAAATATGTTCTTGTCCACCTTATGCTCACACACACTCACCCACTAAGCGAAGGAAAGACACCTAAAACTAACTTAACCAAACTCACTAAATTCTCCCCACAGGAGCCACAAAATAATTTATAGCTTAAGTTAGGATCAAGGGGGTAGGCATCCAATAAGCCGCCTTGATCATACTTCACATTGAAACATAGAATTTGTGTATTTAGGGAGCTTCAAATACACCTATCAGCCCACAACAAAGAAAAACCGAGCGCAGCAGAGACCCGTTTCAAAGGGGGTTAGGCTTAGGCGCAGTGCGTGCAGTATCATTTGGGGCTACCTAACTCGATGATACTCGGTACTGTTAGTTGAATACTAAGAAGCCCAAGACTCGAACGCTCACGTGGGACGGTGGTTCCTAGTGGCCAAAAACTAGGGCAACCTTTACCCTATAAGTGACGGTGCAGGCAAGCGCCAGATCCTCTACTCTTACCTTAGTGGATTCTCTTTGGCTGACTAGGGGCATCACCGGCTCTTGAGCCCCGTTGTGCTAGCATTCGTAAGAAATATTCTCAGGGCCAGTTACTTTTGAGTGTGTGAGGAGGCATGGGTTGTTGGAAATATGATGCAGAGTGTTGTCCTTGATGGCAACCCACTGAATGAAGATGAAGACATGCAACTGTTGACATGTGTTATCCTTGATGGAAAACCACTTGATGAAGCTATTCTTGACCTGATGAGCTTGGTAAATGATGAAAATTTGATGTGATATTATGATGTTGAGTGTTGTCCCTGAAAGGAAACCCATTTGATGAAGATGATGACAACTTACTTGATAAAGTTGTGCTTGATAGAATTTGGTTTGATGAACTAAATCTGATTTATCTGCAGTGAGTACAGAAGACAAGGAAGAAAGGAATTCAGCTTGTGCAAATATATGATGAAAAAGAGTATGTTTCAAGGCATACGCGGATATGTCTAGGGGAAGTCGCGTATGCACGCGGGAAACAACGTTCCAAGTCGCGTATGGGCAAAAAGCGCTCATAATGTATTGTTTTGGCTCATGGTATTGGTGGGCTCATGGTATTGAAGGGATCATGGTATCGTTTGGCTTATGATATTGAAGGGCTCGTGGTATTGAAGGCTCATGGTATTGAAAAAGGGTAAACTTATAAAAGGAGAAGAAATTCATTGTGCAGATCATGGGTGTGGGTGCAAGAGGTTTGAGCTTGAATGAATACTTCTCTTTGAAGTATATCTAAATGGAAAGGGTTACACTTGAAGATAAATCTGAATGTATGATGCACCAATGATGAAGAAGGGGATCTAGATCTGAAATGCACTTGTATCTACTAGATCTGCTCATGGAAGGCCTAGATCTGTGATGAGGCGAACATATGTACATTAAAGGGTTGTATCTAAGTGAGATTGAAGAAGTCTGTGCTGTGGTTGAAGACCCATGCGCTGGATTCACCGAAGAGGAAGCGCGTATATACGCGACTTGTGAAACGCGATATGTGCAATGAAATTGGATCTATAATTTGTACAGGCATACGCGAGTTTATGTGGACGGAAGCGCGTATATATGCGACATCAGTGAAAGGAAAGCGCGTATGCAAACTAGGGTTTGCTGAAGTCTGTGGTAAGAAATGTCTGATCTAATCTGCTGTGTTGCTGCTATCTGTATTCTACTGTTCTGAGTTGTCTGTATCAGTTTGGTTGGTTGGTTGAGCTTGAAAGTATGAAAAGGGTCCAGTCTGAAAATATGATGAAAGGTGGCCTGCAAGTTGTGTTCTATTGAAGTTGTTGGATCCAGTGTGAAAATTGATGAAACGTGGTCCAAGGTGGTGCTGAGGGTTGTAGCCTTCAGTCAGGGGGTTGTAGCTCCCTTCCAGGTGAGGCTGGTAAACGAGATCGGGGGGTCGTAGCTCCCTTCCAGGAGAGGCTGGTAAACGAGTCGGGGGGTTGGAGCTCCCTTCCAGGAGAGGCTGGTAAACGAGCGCAGGTGGGTGCCTGCGTGCTGGTAGAGTCTGCACCAGCACATATGTTGTAAGATGTTTTCTCTATAATAAAATATTGAAGGCTGAGCAACTGCAGCGGTGGTTTTCTCCCAATTTGGGTTTCCACCTAAAAATCCTGGTGTTCATGTGTGATGATTTGTGTGATGGTTTACTCTGTTCTTACTACACATGTTTACTGTTTATTAAACATCTGATGAATGAATGATGGAATGATTCAAGTGAAGATATAATGACATAATTAGATATTTGTGCATACGCTAGTTTAATAAAGGGCATCCGTGTATATACGCAAGTCTGTTTCAGGAAAGTCGTGTATGGGTTTTAGAAGCAAGAAAAATTAAAAGTTTTGAATATGCAGTAAATACTGATTCACCCCCCCTCTCAGTATTTTTCCCAACAATTGGTATCAGAGCTGGTTCTTCTGCAGAAGCTTGATCGCTTGAAGAAGATCCGTCGCAATGGGAAGTCAAGAAGGAGTGATGTCTATAAAGCCACCTCTATTCAATGGAAGCAATCTGATATTCTGGAAGTTACGAACAAAAGCATATCTTCAAATTCTTGGTGCAGATGTATGGGCAATCGTGGAAGAAGGTTATCAATACCTGGCAAGTATTCCTACTGATGCAGCAGAAAGAAAGAAGTATGAAACCAATGCCAAAGCAGTAAATGTCTTGTTAGGAAGCATGTCTGAATCAGAGTTTGCTAAAGTGATGCAGCTACATTCAACAAAAGAAATATGGGACAAAATCATTCTGAGCTATGAAGGAGATACAAAGGTAAAAAATGCAAAACTCCAAACTCTTAGAATTGAATATGAAAATTTGAAGATGCATAGTGATGAAAATGTTACCAGTTTCTTTTCGTCTAGATGATGTTGTAAATCGAATGAGAAATTTGGGTGAAACCATAACTGATACTACCCTGGTGGAAAAAGTCTTAAGATCCTTGACTTCAAAATTTGATTCTAAAGTCTCTGCTATTGAAGAAAGGCAAGATCTGCAAACTCTTACTATTGTTCAATTACATGGTATTCTGACTGCTTTTGAAATGAGACAAGGAGGTCCTTCTCAAATCAGAGAAGCTGCTTTTAAGGTATCTGCAAGAGGAAAAGAAAAGGAAGTCGTCAAAGAATCCAGCTACATATCCGATGAAGAAGAAGCAAATTTCGTGAGAAAACTCCAACTAGGAACTGGAAGATTCAAAGGTAAGCTTCCTTTCAAATGTTTTGAGTGTGGAAAAGTTGGTCATTATGCTGCAAAATGTCCTTATAAAGGAAAAGAAGTAGTAAGAAGAAATAAGAACCGATCTAGCTCTAAGAAAAGTTACTATACTAATGAAGACAGTGATGGGTCATCTGATAGTGAGGAAGAATGTGAAGAAGATCTTAGACTTCTCATGGCATTTGAAAAAAAAGAAGAAAAGGATACTTTTATGGATGCTCTAGAGGAAAATGATTTTCTTGAAGAAAACAATCAACTCAAACTACGCTTAGAAGATTATAAAATTCTCTTAGAAGAACACAAGATAATCAGAGAGACCATTGAAAAGCAGCTTGAAGAAGCAAAGAAACATATTGAAAAATTAGAATGTGAAGTGGTAAGTCAAAGAATAGAAGTTGAGAAAGCAAAGACCTTGAATCTTAGATTTGCTAAAGGATCTGAAACCTTAGATGAGATTATCAAGGTACAACATTCTCCTCTTATAAAGACAGGTCTTGGATATACCGGAGAATCTTCTCAAGCTTCAGCACCAAACTATCTAAAGCAAAACATGGTTTACTGGTATCTCACCTACTCAGAAGCGGGAATAAAGGATCTCTGTTGTGAAAGCAGACCATCTCAACCAAGGAACACTAACAGATAGTCATTAAAGACATCATAACCAACAGTAAATCTAAAATAGAAGATTCTGCCAGATCATAGCCTCACTTCAATGGGCAATGTTTTCACTTTGTCACAATTTTGGCTACAAAGTTTATTCAAAGCGTGTATATAAAACACGCACAGAAGAAGCAAGAAAGAAAAGGTTGAATACTGAACCAAAGAAGAATACCTATAACAATTTTTCTCCTCTTCAAAGTGAAGTCGAATGTACTTATTGCAATAACTTTGGCCATGAAGAATCTGAATGCAGGAAAAAGATCCAGCCTAAAGAACATGTTCCCTCAAGCTCCAAAGTGTGGAAGAAGAAAGAACCGCCGGTTGAAAATTGTGGGATAGCATTATTTGCAGAAGGTGAAGAAAATCAATGGTACATCGAGAGTGGGTGCTCAAGACACATGACAGGTGACAAAAGCAAACTTCATACTTATAATGCTCTAGAAAAGGAAAAGAAAGTTACTTTTGGAAATGATACTCCTGCCGTAATTAAAGGAAAAGGGTCTGTATTTCTAAAAGAAAAGGTGAAGGCTAAAATATTGCACATGGTGGGGATACTAAGGCATAAATCGTTTAGTGCGTCAAATGTGACTTAGGGGACACATGGTCTTCGCCCAAAGAATGTGGTTCGTGGTCTTGACACAGTAAAATTAACATAAAAGGAAAGAAATCTACAAATTGTGATGTTCTAAACGGCATAGATCAATGTTGCTTGAGCAAGTCTTCAGAAAATTGGCTATGGCATAGAAGGCTGGGGCATCTGAGTTTCTCTCAAATCAACAAAGCAAGCAGACTTCAAGCTGTTCGTGATCTTCCCAAGGTCAATCTTCCGTAAAGTACCATATGAAAATCTTGTCAATTCGGTAAGCAGACCATAGTACGATTTAATGCCAAAGAAGGATCATCAAGTAAGCCTCTTGAACTCATTCACACTGATATCTGTGGACCTATGAGGAAAAATTCATTACGTGGGGAAGAATACTATATCTTATTTATTGATGACTACTCTAGAATGTGTTGGATCGGGTTCATTAAACACAAAGATCAAGCACTTGAAAAATTTTAGAGCTTCAAAGCATTGGCAGAAAATGAATTAGATCTAAAAATCAAGTGTCTTAGATCTGATCGAGGAGGAGAATATTCATCAAATGAATTCTTTGATTTTTGTGAACAACATGGCATTAAAAGACAGTTCTCTGTAGCAGGCACTCCACAACAAAATGGTGTAGCAGAAAGAATGAATAGAACAATTTTTCAAATGGCTAGAGCTATGCTTGCTGATTCTGATGTTCCTGACATGTTCTGGAGTGAAGCAGCACATACAGCAGTTAACATTCTCAATAAAGCTCATGTTCGGGTAAATAGTGAGAAAACTCCATATGAACTCTGGTATGGCAATTCTCCCACTGTGAAGCATTTTAAGGTTTTTGGAAGTAAATGCTTTATCAAAAATAATGATGAAAAGCTTGGCAAGTTTGAACCTAGATCAGATGAAGGGATATTTCTTGGTTACTCATCGTCAAGCAAAGCATTCACATGTTATAATAAAAGGCTTCGAAAGGTTGTTGAATGTATTGATGTTGTTATTGATGAGTCTCCTGCAGCTCCTAAAGAAGAAAAACAAACAACAAAAGAAGATGATAGCGACATATGGCCTTCTACATCAGATAGCAATGATATAGACAGTGGATCCAATGAAGAACCTGAAGATGACCTATCTGAAAAAGCTCCATCCAGATATGTTCAAAAGAATCATCCTGAAACTCAAATTTTGGGTGATAAGGAATCTGGTGTACGAACAAGGAGAACTCTTATGGGATCTTCTAATCATTTGGCACTTCTATCCACAATTGAACCACACAATGTCAATGAAGCTAGCAAATATGAATGTTGGAGGCAAGCCATGGATGAAGAACTTGTTCAAATTGAAAAGAATGACACTTGGGACTTGGTTCCAAGACCTCATGATAAAAATGTCATTGGAACTAAATGGATTTTCAAGAACAAGTTAAATGAGAATGGGGATGTTGTAAGAAACAAAGCTAGACTGGTTTTCAAAGGGTATACTCAACAAGAAGGTATAGACTTTGAAGAAACTTTTGCTCCTGTAGCTAGACTTGAAGCCATAAGAATGTTTCTTGCTTTTTCAAGTTATCAACAAATCAAAGTTTATCAAATGGATATTAAATCTGCTTTTCTTAATGGTGATCTAGAAGAAGAAGTATATATAGAACAACCAGAAGGATTCATTTTGGGAAATGATGAAAATCTTGTTTGTAGACTTAAAAAGGCTCTATATGGTCTCAAACAAGCTCCAAGGGCTTGGTATTATCGTCTTGAAAAATATCTTCATCAACAAGGATTTTCAAAGGGGTCTGCTGATAGCAACTTATACACAAAATTTGAAAATGATAAACTATTGATTGTGGTTGTATATGTTGATGATATCATTTTTGGGAGTAATGAAGAATCTATGAGTCAGAAATTTTCTTCTGTCATGCAGCAAGAATTTGAAATGTCCTTACTTGGAGAACTAACATTCTTTCTTGGCTTGCAAGTGCATCAAACTACAGATGGTATATTCTTATCACAAGAAAAATATCTTAAGCAAATTCAAGTATGGCATGAAGAACGCAAATTGCATATCCAATGATAACGGATGCAATTCCCGCCTTTATGATGATTCTCCCACAGTGAATCAACCAGAGTATAGATCGATTATAGGAAGTTTACTTTATCTCACTGGGACTAGACCAGACATTATGCATGCTGTTGGGATTGTTGGACGATTCCAAGCTAATCCAAAAGAGTCTCACCTTCAGGCTGTGAAAAGAATTTTCAAATATCTACAAGGAACTCAAGACTTTGGTCTATGGTATCCAAAGAATGCTGATCTTACTCTTCATGCTTACACTGATGTAGATTGGGCTAGAAGTGTTGATGACCGGAAAAGCACTAGTGGTGGTGCATTCTATATGGGACCCCGGTTAGTATCTTGGTTCATCAAGAAACAAAATTCTATTGCCTTATCTACAGCAGAAGCAGAATATGTGGCTGCCGCATCTTGTTGCAATCAACTCCTCTGGATGATGCAAACCTTACAAGATTTTCAAATCAAGTGTACACCTCCTGTCCCCATTATGTGTGAAAATACAAGTGCCATCATTATTTCAAAGAATCATGTTATGCATTCGAAGACCAAGCACATTCCCATCAAGTATCACTTCTTACGTGAACAAGTGGTTGAACAAAAAGTGAAGTTGGAGTATGTTCCCTCCAAAGAACAAGTTGCTGATATCTTTACCAAACCTCTGCCCAGGGAAGCATTCGAGTATCTAAGACAGAAGCTGGGAGTGTTCTCTGCCAGTCAAAAGAACAAATCTGCATAAATTTAGAAGATGACATTGGATACGCGGGTTTCCTGAAACATAGTCGCGTATATACGCGAGTTCCTGCACAGAAAACCGCGTATGTCTGATTGCTGAAATTTTTTGGTTGGATTCAGCTCTCTTCAACATAGCTGCAGTGCTGTTTGGTGTCTCTGGTGGTGTTCCAGTTCTCATAATTCTATTCCTAATGTTTTGATAAAGATGCCTTGATGATTTGTTGGTGAAAGTGTTCAGGATGCACAAACTAAGGGGGAGCCTTAGTCATATGAAAAGATGCTTGGATGCACAAATTCAAGGGGAGCATTAGCTTTGCTGAGTATAATACATTGTTGGCATTATGATGATTCTGAAATATGTTCTTTGAAGTCTTTCTGGTATTGGTCATAAATGGTCATATTTGTAATTTGATGAAAAGGTGTTGTTGAGACCCATGATGTAAAATTGTAATTTTCAGTCATGTAAGGACTTGTGAAATTTGTAAACCCACTTGGTTGGGTAGCTGAGTCAAATTTTGTAAACCCACTTGGTTGGGTAGTTGAGTTGAAATGTGTAAACCCACTTGGTTGGGTACTTGAGTCTCATATGTAAATCCACTTGGTTGGATATTTGATGTAAGTATGAGTCTTTGGTGATAGGAAGTTCATAGAGTCATGTACTTTATTGAAAAATATGCTTTGAACTCAGGGGGAGCTTGGTCACTTCAGTATATATCAGATCTGCAGAACGCTTCTTCCACATGAAGAGAAAAGGGGGAGAGTATGTTGGTTTTGATCTGCCCTTTGCCCTTGATGTCAAAGGGGGAGAGTGACATGGTGTTTGAATGAAGAGAAAGAATGGTTTCAAAAATGGAGAGAGTGACATGGTGTCATTGTATTCTTAATGTACCTATCTGCTGTAGTAACCAAACACCATCATGGTTGCCATCAAGTCCAAAGGGGGAGATTGTTGGAAATATGATGCAGAGTGTTGTCCTTGATGGCAACCCACTGAATGAAGATGAAGACATGCAACTGTTGACATGTGTTGTCCTTGATGGCAAACCACCCGATGAAGTTATTCTTGACCTAATGAGCTTGGTAAATGATGAAAATCTGATGTGATATTATGATGTTGAGTGTTGTCCCTGAAAGGCAACCCATTTGATGAAGATGATGAAAACTTACTTGATAAAGTTGTGCTTGATAGAATATGGTTTGATGAACTAAATCTGATGTATCTACAGTGAGTACAGAAGACAAGGAAGAAAGGAATTCATCTTGTGCAAATCTATGATGAAAAAGAGTATGTTTCAAGGCATACGCGGATATGTCTAGGGGAAGTCACGTATGCACGCGGGAAACAACGTTCCAAGTCGCGTATGGGAAAAAGCGCTCATAATGTATTGTTTTGGCTCATGGTATTGGTGGGCTCATGGTATTGAAGGGCTCATGGTATCGTTTTGGCTCATGGTATTGAAGGGCTCATGGTATTGTGTTGGCTCATGGTATTGAAAAAGGGTAAACCTATATAAGAAGAGAAATTCATTGTTCAAATGATGTGTGTGGGTGCAAGATGTCTGAGCTAGAATGAATACTTCTCTTTGGAGTATATCTAAATGGAAAGGGTTACAGTTGAATGATAGATCTGAATGTATGATGCACCAATGATGAAGAAGGGGATCTAGATCTGAAATGAACTTATACTTACTAGATCTGTTTATGGAGTGATTAGATCTGTGATGAGGCGAACATCTGTCTGAAGTAAAGGGTTGAATCTGAACTGAATTGAAGAAGTATGCAGCTCTGTAATGGTTGAAGACCCATACGCTAGTTCACCGAAGAGGAAGCGCGTATATACGCGGCTTTGCTGAATAAAAAGCGCGTATGCGCAATGAAATTGGCTCTATAATTTGTACAGAGGTATACGCGAGTTTATGTGGACGGAAGTGCGTATATACGCAACATCAGTGAAAGGAAAGCGCGTATGAAAACTAGGGTTTGCTGAATTCTGTGGTAAGAAATGTCTGATCTAATCTCCTGTGTTGCTGCTATCTGTATTCTACTGTACTGAGTTGTCTGTATCAGTTTGGTTGTATGGTTGAGCTTGAAAGTATGAAAAGGGTCATGTCTGAAAATATGATGAAACGTGGCCTGCAAGTTGTGTTCTATTGAAGTTGTTGGATCCAGTGTGAAAATTGATGAAACGTGGTCCAACGTGGTGCTGAGGGTTGTAGCCTTCAGTCAGGGGGTCGTAGCTCCCTTCCAGGAGAGGCTGGTAAACGAGAGCAGGGGGTCGTAGCTCCCTTCCAGGAGAGCCTGGTAAACGAGTCAGGGGGTTGGAGCTCCCTTCCAGGAGAGGCTGGTAAATGAGCGAAGGTGGGTGCCTGCGTGCTGGTAGAGTCTGCACCAGCACATATGTTGTAAGATGTTTTCTCTATAATAAAATATTGAAGGCTGAGCAACTGCAGCGGTGGTTTTCTCCCGATTTGGGTTTCCATCTAAAAATCCTGGTGTTCGTGTGTGATGCTTTGTGTGATGGTTTACTCTGTTCTTACTGCACATGTTTACTGTTTATTAAACATCTGATGAATGAATGATGGAATGATTCAAGTGAAGATATAATGACATAATTAGATATCTGTGCATACGCTAGTTTAATAAAGGGCATCCGCGTATATACGTGAGTCTGTTTCAGGAAAGTCGCGTATGGGTTTTAGAAGCAAGAAAAAGAGAAAGTTTTGAATATGCAGTTAATACTGATTCACCCCCCCTCTCAGTATTTTTCCCAACATAGGTCTTCTAGGATTTTGAGTATCATCTGCAACTGAACAAAAACCATTTTTTTTTATTGCTTGATCACATAGATTGATTTAAAGGGGAAATCTATTTTATTTTTCGCTTTGTTTTATGTATGCGACAAGAAGTTTTCTTTGATCATAGACTCTATCCTCTCAAATTTTTCCAAAATCTGGGAGACACCTGATAGGTCCCAACGGAACCTCATCAATCTAGGCATCTTTTGAACCTTCCCCCATTATCGAGAGGGATTCCAGGTCTTTCGCCATTCAAACATCAAAGACAGAACACTGCCATCGTCATTGGCTCGTCCTTTATCAGGGCAGCCATAGTTGGGAACCCTAGCCGGTCTCCCAACACCACACCACATACCACTCCCAGAACCCCTAGGGGGAAGAGGAGTGTGTCCCATATGGGAAGCCAACTAAATACACAGCAGGGTACACTACAGACTAACTCTCGTTCTAACCAAAACTTTGTGTCTTCACACATTGCAATGGCATCAACCTCACAGTCACCTTTCCTAGTTTTTTAGAATCTACCCAATTTAACCAGGCTAACGAATTACCCCATCACACATGATCCTACATGGCCTTTCATGCCCAAAAATCTCCCTTCAGATATACCAAATCTCGAAGGCAAGCAAGCGGAAGACCCAAGTAATCATGTCATGACTTTTCACCTGCGGTGCTCATCGAAAATTATCATTAAAAAAACTATTTGATTGATATTATTTCAATGCACTCTCATTGGAGTGGCCACAAAATGGTATGTGGAGCAACCCTCAGCACCTTTATCGCCCTTGCTACAACGTTCCTCACATATTTTCAGTTACCCATTCACCATGATTCCAGAATGGAATTACTGACTCATTTTAGATAAACCCTCGCCATCCACATCTCAAACCATCTCCATGAATGGAGGCAGCATATTAGTTTATGTAAAGCTAAATTCGACGACTGGGTTTTCTTATATTTCTTCTTGAAAACTATTACGACATATATTTCAAAGGATGTGGCGCAGCAGAATCCCACATCTGAAGAAGATGCAATCAACAAAGCCCAGAAGCTTGAGCTGATTTATACGCAGTCAGGATATATTTAGAACATAATGCCTAATGCCCCATGCCTAAAAAATTACCAAGAAGTGCTAGGCGCGTCGAACTCTGCAGACGGGCTGATTGGGTCAATGACCCTGAGTTTCTTAGGCAGCAACAGTCAAAACCTTTGATATTCCCAAATAGGGAAGTAGAAATATATGAACATAAAACTGGAAATAGAAGTGATAAATCAACACATAAAATGTAAGAAGATCATATATCCATAATTTTAATGTCATGGCAACAAATGTATACAAGGTCTTGAGGAAATAATCACTCAAGTTAGGCAACACAAGCCTCAAGAGAACATGTACATGAACTATGAAGATCACTACTACACAAATATTTCCCAAGGCTATGACAGTGTAGTTTTATTAAGTATAACTGCTGCCGGAAAGTGTCAATACATATATCTAAAACTATAGGGATCATAGAATGCTGGGAATAGAGATATAAACTCCCAAACACATTTTCAAGACAACCTAGAAAGGATTTCCTAAAATATACAAAAATACAAAACTGTCGGAATGTAGCCCTAGGGTTGAATAGTAGCTACAACTCAATAACTGGATGGATATGGATGAAGATGATACATATGATTAATAGATCCCATCCAATAGATCCTTCAAGTGAAAGGCTGATCCTAACACTGAAGATATGACCCTCCAAATCAAGCATTAAAACCCTCACTGCAAATGCTCACTGAAATAATGCAGTCAAGGAGAGATACTACACTGTAGGTGATGGGAAGTATGATGGCCTAGTGCCAAGATGTGAAATAAGCTCCAGAATCTTCCTTACTGATCTCCCAAAGATAAGAGTTCTTCCTCCTCTGAAAAACTAGCTTCGGAAGTGGGTTTCTCAACCCTCCACTGCAACACCCTGCAACACAAGACAACCCTCTGTAGAAAATGCACTGTAGTTGAAGACTGAAGCTTGGAATTAAGCCTAAGTGTGGAAAAATTAAGTGAAATTCTCCCCCAAGAGGCCTCTCAAGAAAGGAGATGGGATTCCCACTAGGGAACACTCGGTGCTAAACAACACAACAATCTCAACTAAACAGCTAAAGAATGAAAATAGTCATGCAGACCATAAAATAAATAATCAATAACATGCCTCACTATGGGTGCCTTTCCCTCCTTATAAACAAGTGTGAGCCTTCTTACCTTGGGTCCCACTCATTAGGGTTTCCATCATCATGGAATCTTCCTCCCACTATCAGTCCATTGTCTCTATTGATGATCTCCTCCATCCATACCAGTGCTATTGACTTGGTCAAACTTGACCTTTTCCACATGTATTTGCCCCTGTTCACACATGAGGGTGAAATATGCAGCTATTATTATGATCCCTTTTCACATCAAGAGGGATTTTATGCCTATTTAAGATGTGTATGGGCCTCATTCATTTATTGATCTAGCTAGGTGTTAAAAGAAAAATTAATATTCCTATTAGTTGCATGCTAATTTAGGAATTTTGAGGTTTAAAATGGGCCTGCTAAGGAAATTATAAAATAATAGTGGAAATAATAAAATAATATTAGATTACATCATCAAATTTTAGAGGGAACAAAGAATAAAGTAATAAAACTATTTTTTCAACTCGTATTTTCAACTTATCTCCCTAATTTTTTACTCAAATTTCAAGTGGAAACACTCATTGGATGAAAAATTTAAGTTCTCATCCAAGGAGTACCCATGTTGCAACTTTCGATGGAACCTGCTTCATGAAAAATGATAAATACATGAAAAACGTGATTGCAATCACACTTTTTCATGTATTTCCCATTTTTCATGTAGGGGGGTCCATCAAAAGTATGCAACATGGGTACTCCTTGGATGAGAAATTAAATTTTTCATTCAACGAGTACTCCCTCTCGAAATTTGAGTAAAACATTTGGGAGATAAGTTGAAAATACAAGTTGAAAAAGTAGTTTTATTATTTTATTATTTTTTATTCTTTTAGCTTTTTTTACTCCAAAAATGTTTAATCATCAAGTTAGCTTTTGGTGACCATCCCAAATAGCTATCATCATGAAGAAGTAAAATACACATGGAGGAAACAATGTGCTCTATAAAGGTCCTCTTGAGGCATGGAATCTGAATTACATTGGGAACTATCACTCCCATGTGAGACCTCCATCCCCAAGCTATCATCCATACAAAATGAGTCACCTCCCAATTATAGCAACTCATGAAAAATTCCCTCCACCTGAAGCTCCTGAAAAATTGGTGGGCTGCATAGCTGAACATGATGGATCAAATTTCCCATCCCACGCTGCATCCCTCTCCACTTACGGTAAGTGTAGAGCTTCTGCTAATTTTGGGTTGTAATGATATTGCCTTCATGAAGAAAAAAGGCAGTTGGATCTTCAAAGATCCACTCTTTGGTTCTTGCCCATACCATCCCATATAAAGTGAATATGACATGACCATCATATGGGATCTAAATTAGAGAGGTACTGAAGATTATTCATGGTGCTGGAAAGTACCAACAGTCTCCTAAGTAATCATAGCACAGTTTTTCTAACTGTTGTTTCAGGAAATAACATGGCAAGTTGTTTCTTATCAAACTGCTAGTTGTGTATGCTATCACATCTACTATTGAATATCAGATGGATTTGTATATCAACTGAGCATACAGAAAATAATAAAACACTTGCCCAAGGCCATACATGAGATGGTTTTCCCCATCATAGAAGTTGGCCCAAAATTGACCATGAAGCCCAATGAGAGGCTTGTCCTCTTGTGGAGCAATGCACTGTATAGAAATGGTAAGAGGATGCAAATACCGTGTTAGATAATCAATAAATGAAAAAGAAAATTTCTTACCACGTACTAAGAGTAAGATGATAATAAGATCCATGAATAAGCCCTCCATAGTGGTATGACATACTCCCATGAAGAGCAATGAACCATATGTTACATGAAGATCTTTCTTCTTATGCTTGGAAATCCAAGTTCAAAAGATCATATCCCAGTAATATATGTCTCCATCCACTAATCCATCACTCTCACCTCTTCCTTGTCCATCAAGTGCATCATATGTGAAGTGATCCTAGGAACACTCCATAAATAATCCCAAGCTCCCAAGTGACAGTGTTGTTGGCCTTTGTAATAATTCTCTTGTCATCTCACAACTCCATTCTTTGACATGTCCAATGTCAAATTCATCTACCGCAATGCTGCTGTATATGACAGATTCATCCCAAAGTGGAAGTACCTCCTGATCTCCCAAGGCTAAGGAGTAGCCCCTTTGCACCATGATATTGCCATCACCTACTCCTGCAACATCATGCAAAGCATGGCAGAGAATAAACCCATACTCTCTCAAGAATAACTAAGATAAAAACATCTCTTGTTGCTCCCTCATATCTCCCTCATACAAGTCATGGAGTAATATCATGATGGTTGACTTATAGAATGACTCATACAACCAAATATTTTGTTGCCATAATACATGGGTGCCATGCAATGCCTCAACCCACAACATACCTTTTGACAAAGGATATGTCACATGATGGCCAAACCCTTTTAAGAGTAGCCAGTGAAGCCTTGCCTCCTGTTGCCCTATGTCATAGATCTGAAAGTGGCTCTCCAGCTTCTTTCTTATAAACATCACCCATCCAACAAATGGTGAGTGTCTATCATCATTCCTAACATGGGCATCCTCCCAATGAAGAATACCATTATAATAAGGAGAGGAAAGATGTATCTCATCAACCATCTGCCCATCCTCTACTACACATGAAAAATGGTCATTGGAATGCTCCACTAATGGTTGGGCCCCCAACTCATCCCTTCTTCTCAAGGACAATGTTGCTGATCTCCATGATGGTGCACCTATTGTTTCAAGATCATGTTTACTGCTAAACATATAGTTCTGCATTGCATTTCCTAGGAAAATGCTCATTCCATCCTCCAAAAATCTACACTCCAACCCCAAGAGTCGTGTGCAGCTCAACAATGAGTAACCAGGATGAATTTTTTTCTATTCCTTGAGTCTATCAAGGCTCCTTAGCGTAGTGATAGTGTGCTACTCCAAATCAGTAGTGTATATTTACCCCAGGTCATGCAATGGCATATTTCCGCAACTCTCCATAGGATTTGTTGAAATAACAGGAAATGGAAACTTAGGCATACCTTGGTAAAGCTTGGGAACATCTTGTATGGCTTCAAGAGTTCCTTCCTCTAGTGTGATGGTTCCCCCAACTCTTGGTTTTGTTGGCTTCTCCTCCATAGCTACATCAACACTAGTACAAGTCTCCTCAAGCGGTGTTGAGAGCTTCTCCTCCTCTGATTTCTCCTTGCCAACTTTTTTAATCACCCTTTGAGTAAATTCTACAAAAGTAGTCACTCTTGCATGACTCAAATCGCTGAACCACCAAGTGTTTGCTTCACCCTCCAAATGCAGCGCTGAAATCTATAAAGCCTCTCTTTCTACCACTGTATGTAGTAGGAAGAATGTATATAGCTTCCTCGCCCAAGCCCTTGCTGTACACGTGGATGACCCACCAAAAGTAGACAATAGAAAACTATTTCCCTTGATTATCCTATTGCTACAAGGTCTCCTTTCTTCCTCAAGCTAAATGAAATGTGGGAGATTTGGTGTCTCCTTGAAAGCTACAGGTTGAGATTTATATTTTTCAAGGTATTCCCTTAGAATCTCATGATCCAAGTGTCCTCCATCTCCATGCATTTTGTCTTCTTTTTCAAAAGAAAAGGGCATAATTCCATTGCTTCTTTCCACTCTTCTTTTCTTGACCTCCTTGGTGAGAACCTACCTAGATCTAAAAAGAGATGAGATAAAACTCATTCTCTTCATCATTTTGATCTTTTCTCTCTTTTTTCTTATTATCTCGATAGCATAATGGCTGAGATCCATAGGCTGAGCCAAGATTATGCTCTGACGCCACTGTAATATTCCCAAATGGGGAAGTAGCAATATATGAACACAAAATTGGAAATAGCAGTGATAAATCAACACATAAAATGTAAGAATATCATATAGCCATCATGCTAATGTCATAATAGCAAATTTATACAAGATCTTGAGGAAATAATCACTCAAGTTAGGCAACACAAGCCTCAAGAGAACATGTACATGAAATATGAAGATCACTGCTACACAAATATTGCCCAAGGCTATGATAGTGTAGTTTTATTAAGTATAACTGCTGCTGGAAAGTGTCAAAACACATATATAAAACTATAGGGCTCATATAATTCCGGGAACAGAGATCTAAGATCCCAAACTCATTTTCAAGACAACTCGGAAAGGATTTATTAAAATATACAAAAATACAAAAATGTGGGAATGCAACCCTAGGGCTGAATAGTAGCTGCAACTCAATAACTAGATGGAGATGGTTGAAGATGATACATATGATGAATATATCCCCTCCAATATATCCTTCAAGTGAAAGGTTGATCATAACACTGACTCATCTCACCCTCCAAATGAAGCATTGAAACCCTCACTGCAAATTCTCACTAAAATAACGCAGTCAAGGAGAGATACTACATTGTAGGTAATGGGAAGTATGATGGCCTATTGCCAATATCTGAAATAAGATCCAGAATCTTCCTTACTGATATCCCAAAGGGAAGAGTGCTTCCTCCTCTGAAAACTAGCTTCGGAAGTGGGTTTCTCAACCCTCCACTGCAACACCCTGCAACACAACACAACCCTTTGTAGAAAATGCGCTGTAGCTGAAGAATGAAGCTTGGCCTTAAGCCTGAGTGTGGAAAAATGAAGTTCAATGCTCCCCTAAGAGGCCTCTCAAGAAAGGAGATGGGATTCCCGCTCGGGAACACCCGGTGCTACACAGCACAACAATCTCAACTAAACAACTGAAGAATGAAAATATTCATGCAGACCATAAAATCAATAATCAATAACATGCTTCACTATGGTAGCCTTTCCCTCCTTATAAACAAGTGTGAGCCTTCTTATGTTGGGTCCCACTCATTAGGGTTTCCATCATCATGGAATATTCCTCCCACTATCACTACGCTGCCTCTATTGATGATCTCCTCCATCCATACTAGAGTTGTTGACTTGGTCAAACTTGACCTTGTCCACATGCATTTGCCCCTATTCTAGGGATAATTTTAAGGATGGAAAATTATCTTGAAGTTTAAAAAATTGGCGAATCTCACTAGTCGAAAAATATGCAAACTATAAAATGTTTATTGATGTATTTGTAAAAATATTCAAATTTATAATGATATTATTTATATTTTATATATAATGTTGGCGATTTTTAACGTAAAATAATTTTATATTGTAAAATTTGGGCGAATCTCTTTTATAAAAAAATGGAAATTGGCGAATCTTTTTTTGGAAAAACCATGGAAAATTAGCCCACCTGCGAATATTAGCCCCTAAAATTTTCCATGCCCTGTTCACACATGAGGGTGAAAGATCCAACTATTATTATGATCCCTTTTCACATCAAGAGGTATTTTATGCCTATTTAAGATATTTATGGGCCTCCTTACACATTTATTCATCTAGCTAGGTGTTAAAAGCAAAATTAATATTCCTATTAATTTCATGCTAATTTAGGAATATTATGGTCCTCCCCTCCCAAATGTTGCTTATCCTCAAGAAACTACAAGGATAGAACTGATGAGCCTCCTCTCCTCCTCCTGTAGCATCATCATATGATAAAATCCTCCAAGGAATAAGATGTTGTCTCATCAATAAATCTCCAAGTTGCCCCTCCCAAGTATGCAAGTTAGCTTTTGGTGACCATCCCAAATAGCTATCATCATGAAGAACTAAAATCCCCATGGAGGCAACAATCTGTTGTCTAGAGGTCCTCTTGAGGCATGTAATATGAATTATATTGGGAACTATCATTCCCATGTGAGACCTCCATCCCCAAGCTATCATCCATACAAAATGAGTCACCTCCCAATCATGGCAACTCATGAAAAATTCCCTCCACGTGAAGCTCCTGAAAAATTTGTGGGCTGCATAGCTGAACATGATGGATCAAATTACCCATCCCACACTATATCCCTCTCCACTTATGGTAAGTGTAGATCTTCTACTGAATCTATCTATAATGATGTTGCCTTCATGAAGCAAAAAGGAAGTTGGATCTTCAAAGTTCCACTCTTTGGTTCTTGCCCATACCACCCCATATAAAGTGAATATGACATGATCATCATATGGGATCCAAATGAGGGAGGTAATGAAGATTTTTCATGGTGCTAGAAAGTACCAATAGTCTCCCAAGTAATCAAAGAATAATTTTTCTAACTATTGTTTCAGGAAATAACATGGCAAGTTGATTCTTATCAAAATGCTAGTTGTGTATGTTATCACATCTACTATTGAATAGTAAATGGCTTTGTATATCAACTGAACATACAGAAAATAATAAAACACTTGCCCAAGGCCATACAGGAGATGGCTATCCCCATCATAGAATTTGGCCCAAAATTGACCATGAAGCCTAATGAGAGGCTTGCCCTCTTGTGGAGCAATGCACTGTATAGAAATGGTAAGAGGATGCAAATACTATGTTAGATAATCAATAAATGCAAAAAAAAAAATCTTACCATGTATTGAGAGTAAGATGGTAATAAGATCCATGAACAAGCCCTCCATAGTGGTATGCCATACTCCCATGAAGAGGAATGAACCATATGCTACATGAAGATCTTTCTTCTTTGTTGAGATTCAACAATGTGATGATCTTAGTGAAAAGTAAGCACCTTCACTAAGTGGGGCCCGCAGGCTATTTCTAAATGTGTCTATTTTTAGACATGGTGAGCATATTCTATAAGTTGTAGGATGCTATTTGTAGATGGTTGGTAAAATGTGGAAAATAGATGAAATTATATTTTTATAATTTTGGGCAAAGTCTATTTATATATCGTTGATCTAAAAACAGGTGCATGTCGATTATTATTAAAGCCCTTGATAATAATCCGACAATAAACATCAACTTATTCTCTTGGAGAAATTTATTTTAGTGAACAGATTTGGAAAATCAGTGGGCTAAAGGAACTACACAATTCGTAGGCTTAATGGTGGCTCATGCATGAAGTACTCAGTTAGAACTGAAATGGAAAATTTATGGCAGAGTTGGAAGAGTAGTTACAAGAGTTGTTATTTAGTTTAACTTAGTTAAGTGAGTTAAACTTAGTTGAGCTAGTTGTATCTAGTCTAACTGAAAGATACACTAGTGAGAGTTAAGTGAATTGATTAGTTAATTAATTCACAATTAATAACTCACTAACAAATGAGAAAATACAACAGTTAACTATAGTGCATGTTAGTTCCAGTGGAGACCCAGTGGAGAGATAGGTGAAAGGGTGAGATGGACTATCCATTGTGACTATAGTGATGCATTTAATGCATCTGACACAAATTGGAGTTTCCAATGAGGATTGCACAATCAAGGCAAGGCCAATTAGAATTCATTCAGGGGTCTTCTTCAACAAGGATTTTGCAGTGGAGGAAGGCTGTCAGGAGACAAGAAATTGGTGCATGGAGATGCAAATTTCTGCATGATAGTGTGTAATGAATCTACATTTTACTGAGAGTTTGATGCACTAAGCTTTGTATGAGATTATTACATGATTCCATTGATATACATAATATATGATATTTGGGGTTTTTATCTTTAAGCTTTCCCGTTAAAGAACTGTGTTATGTGCGATTGAATTTATTCACATGTGTTTGCAATTGAGTTTTAAATTTCCGCAATTTTAACAGTGGAAGGATTCTGTATTTATCAAGAAGATAAATATTTTTAGATCAGGATAATCCGGTAATACATTAGTATTAATAAATTTCTACATGGTATTAGATCAGTATTGATCACTAGAGATTACAATTGTGAATAAGTGTTGAGTTTTGTGCTGGTGGACAATTCGAATTTGCTGCAGAAATTTCTTAGTGCGACAGTTGAGTATTCATTGAAATGTCTTTCATTGGGTTACGATTGGAGTATGCCCTTGAGGGTAGCTCAAATTACGTAGCCTGGAAGGATATGATGGAGGTGGTGCTTGAAGATAATGGATTGAAGGAGTTCATCGATAACGATGTTCCTAAGCCTGCTTCTAGCGATGTTGCAGGACTTGATGCATGGCAAAAGAAGGTAGCAACGACAAGAAGAATTTTGTTGGAAGGTGTGAATGACCATATTGTGTCAAGCCTTCATGGGAAATCCACTCCATTTTTAATGTGGAAGGCGTTGACATATCTTTTTTAAAGCAGCAACGACCAGAGGAAGTTGGCGCTGAAAGATAAACTCAGAAAAATAAAAATGGAGAAGGGCGACAATATTCCAAAATATCTCACAAAGTTTGTCCATTGTAGGGATGAAATGGAAAGTGTGGGGATTACTGTTGATGATGACGACTTGATGAACTTGGCTCTCCTTGGGCTTCCAAATATTTGGCATAGCTATGAAGACTCTGTCAATGGATGGGAGAAACCGTCGGGTTGGGAGCAACTTTGGTCGGATCTTGTGCAGGAGGAGATAAGGTGAAGTACCAGGGATGGCTCTTCATCGAAGAATGAGGATGAAGAGAATTGTGCTTTTGCTGCCAATTTAAGGAAAGGAAAGGGGTATAAATCCCATCCAAATTCCTAGGCTAAAGGCAAGAAGCTTGATTTTTCGAAGGTGAAGTGTTTTCACTGTCACGAACATGGGCATCTCGCCATTAACTACCCACAGAAAAAGAAGAACAAGAAGGTTGTTGGAGCTGCAGCAAGTGAGCCTTAGCCTCAAAATTTGAACTTTCTTTCTCTTTGATTGCATGCTTGGTTTCAAGCTTAATGGGATCGGTGTGGTATCTTGATAGTGGTCCATCTTTCCATATGACAGGAGACAAGGAGTTTTTTAGTGACTTGGAGGAGAAGGATCTCCAAATGCATATAGAGATGGGCGTCGATGGCAGATATAGTACGACCGACATTGGAACCATTACCTTTGAAAGGGATTCAGGAAAACCATTTCTATTGAAATATGTTATGCATGTTCCAAGTCTGAAGAAGAACTTGGTATCGGTCGCAATGTTGGAAGACAGAGGTTATGACCTTGTTTTCAGTGAGGGAAAATATTTCTTGCGACATAAAACAACGGGTCAAACTAAGAGGATAGGGATTTGAGTTAAGAATATCTACAAGCTAACGGTATATGGCTGTGTTTCAATGATGGGAAAAGTAGAAGAAGTGGTGAGCCGAGATGAGGGCGAATTATGGCACAGGAGATTGGGCCATCTTCACCATGGCACCTTGAACATTTTGCAGCAGATTTCTACCAGACTTCCCAAGGGTACTCTTTCACAGTCAAATCAGTGCAAGGGATGTACTATGGGTAATTTTTTGAAGACCACCTTTCATGAGAAGGAGAACCATGCTTGAGTGATCCTGGAGAGAATTCACACAGACGTGTGTGGACCTTTCTCGGTTACTTCAACAACAAAACACAGGTATTATGTTATCTTTGTTGATGACTATTCTTGTAGATGCTAGATCTTCCTCATGCAGAAGAAAAGCAAAACATTCTCAAAGTTCTATGAGTTTAAAGCATTGGTGGAGAAGGAGTTGGGGAAGCAAGTGAAGGCAGAAAGCGTACCACAGAAGCTGAGAGATTGAAGCTTGATGTGGCAAAGAATGTAGGAGTCCCTACATCATAGCATAGATGGAGACAGTCACCTGGCTGATTTACTGGATACATGGCTCTTATGAGCAAGTGTATCATGATAGGGCCATCTTCTTTTGAAGCAGCAGCATAGGAGCCCACATGGGTAGATGCCATGGTGGAGGAGTATGACTCCATTGTCAGAAACAATGCTTGGGATATTGTTCCAAGGCTGGTGGGTAAATCAGTGGTAGATTCAAAATGGATTTACAAGGTAAAGCAAGTTGCTGATAGGAGCATCGAGAAGTATAAGGCAAGATTTGTTGCTCGAGGCTTCTCACATATCGAGGGGATTGATTATGAAGAAACATTTTCACCTGTCGCACAATATTATTACATAAGGACCATTCTTTCTCTCTCAATGTAGACGGGTTGGCACATTCATCAGATGGATGGGAAGACTATGTTCCTTAATGGGATCATGTTGAAAATATTCAGAGGGGGGGGGGGTGAATCTGTATTTATTTTAATTAGAGCATTAGTTAATATTCAATTATTAAGAGTGTTTGTACAATGATAGCATCAAACAAGAGGAACACAAATGCACACAATTTTTAAGGTGGAAACCCACTTCGGGACAAAAACTGCCTAATGATTTTCTAATAATTCTTTAATATTCAACTCCAATTGAAAATAAAGCTCCAACTTCCTAGAATCTAGAAAAGCATTCTTCTCCAGCTCCCACTTGATGGATGCTCCAACGCCCGAGATTCTTCAGTATTCAACTAAATGGATGCCCCAACACCCAATGAGCTACAACTCACCCTAGCACCACCTTACCACCCTGTAGAAGAATGAAATAAGAATGGATTCCTGTACCAGGGAAAATGGTCCACTTTACAATAATATAGAATGATGTACTAGAAGAAGATACACTAGACCATAACCCAAACTTTGACACAACCACCTAATGATGATCCTATACCTCCCAACACTGCCTCTTCAACTCTTGGTAGATAGACACTAGTACAATTTTTACAATAATGTATTTACAATGACTTAGTACAATGATTGTATGCAGTGCTGCCCACTTCAAGACTTCATGTGATGAACTTATTGCTGCTGTTATGCACCTTGGTTTATGCTCTTGTCATGCTACTCTCTGTTTCACCTTCATTTCTGCTCTTTTCATGCTACCCTCTGCTGCACCTTGCTTTTCTTTGCTTCCCTAGAAATTTTGGTCCTTTGCAGCCCTTTACAACACATGATCTAGCTTTTTCTTTGCCTTCTAGGAGCTCGATATTGAATCTAGTGTATCTCTATGCTTTCAGATCCTCAATATCTGATTTTTGGTCTTATAGTAGTCCTCTAAGTCATTGTTCCAATGCCATAGGTCTGACCCAATTTGGATTCTTCAAGAGAGATTTATACCCAATCTCTCACAATGCCCTAATTATGGACTGTTTCAGCAGAGCTAAATTGTACGGCGTTCCACGTGTCACTGTTTCTTCATTTGGCTTTGAAATTGATAGAGAAAAAACTAAAGACTATGCAATATTTGTCATTTTTTATGGAATTCCAATCGGATACTCAGAAAGAGAGTTATGATGATTTTCCCAAGGTCACTTCTTTGAGATGAATTTCAGGAGCCTGCAAAAACACTGACTTCCACAGATCATATCTCCGAAAATGTTGCGCCCCTTGATATGAAATTTTCACAGAAGCTTCCTCAGGATTTTGGCTTCGCGTCATAAAAATTTCAGCTTCTGAACCTTCGTAGAAAAATAGTTAGAGCGACAATTCCATGATGACCTGTTTCAGATGGAAAATTCCCTTACATGAAGAGGATATGAGGATCACAATTTATATAAATGCTTAGGTTGAGAGCGGCTTCAGCAAGTGAACGTGGGAGAGATTTTAGGAGCCTAAAAAATATTAATTATGACTTTTCAATGACCCATGCCACAACCCCATGGGGTTTTAGCCCACTAACTAGGGGTACAAACTTCAAACATGAATATCTCTCAAACCGTGAAGAATTACATGGCGTGCCATATATCAACGGAAACATCTCGACAAGTAGAAACCTTTAAAAACATTATTTACCTAGAATATATTAATTTTGTAGGTCAAAATTCCCATGCAATATTTGGTTAGCCCCTGGTGTTGCTTGGGTTGACATTAATGACAATCGTTGATCAACAATCTCCCCTTTTGGCATTGATGGCAACACAAGTACTCTCGTTGCGATCATGACACCTCTTCCTACAACATTCTCTCCCCCTTTGACATAAATGGCAAAGGGTAACTCCCCCTTAAAAAAAACCATCCTATGGACCTATACACACTTCCACTCCCCCTTTATATTATGAATAAGGAAAATCTAATGAGAACTTGGGAGAATCCCAAGCTTCTGGTGAAGTTATTCCAATACTTCATGCGTACTCTCACGATCATCAACACTTCTTGCCCAATCTGCATCTGTAAAGGAATGAATAATGAGATTGTTACCCTTGGGATACCAAAAGCCATATTTTGTTGTTCCCTTTAGATATCGAAGAATTCTTTTGATGGTAATAATATGTGATTCTTTTGGTGCTGCTTGGAATATTGCTACTTGTCCAACTTCTTGCATAACATCTGGCTAGGAGGCTATTACATATAGAAGAATACCAGTCATAGATCTGTACAAACTTTGATCCACATCCTTAGATGAGTCATCTATGCTGAATTTGCAACCTATTACCATTGGAGGAAGGATGGGTTTGCAATCTTCCATTTTAAATTTCTTGAGCATTTCCTTGATGTACTTGGCTTGACATATAAATATTCCTTTATCTTGCTAAGATATTTGAAGCCCTAATAAGTATGTTAGCTCACCAAGTAAAGACATCTCGAAATCACTTTGCGCCTTTGTAGCAAACTTCTTACTTGGTCGATCATCATTGCTACCAATTATTATATCATCCTCTTTAGCTATTAGACATGATTTAGTTGCTTCATCCATAACATATATGTCGTTTGGAGCTTGACTTGCTGTAGCCATAATTTCACCATACATGCCTTTCCTGATTTCACATTTTGTGGAGTTGAATAGTATTATGTGTCCTTGATCACACATTTGTCCAACACTAAGCAGATTGTGACTCATGTTTTCAACCAATAGAACATTCTTGGCTAGAGCATCTTTTCTTTCGAGAGTGACAATACCTGATCCTATAAAATTTGAAGATCCATCATTTCCAAAGGACACGGTTCCATCCTTCTTCTCTTTCAGAGATACAAATTTATTTCTATCTCCAGTCATATGCGTTGAGCAACTGCTATCAACATACCACACATCTTTGTTGTTTTGAGCCTTGAGAGCGAGAGCACAATTATTAGTCTTCTTCTTCTTCCATGTTCATTCATTCTATGGCTTTGAATATTCTTCTAGAGGATTTTCAAGTCTGCAGTCTTTGGCTATGTCCAAAGTTTCGACATTTGTAACATTCAATATTATTTCTTAAATGTTCAAATCTACTGATGTTTCACTGAGCCCTGGGAGGTTCATATTTGACAGATCTCCTGGAATTGTATTCGTTCCTAGGGTGCGTGTGACATTCTACAGCTTTATGTCCAAATTTTCCACATGAATAACAGTAGCCATAAAAAATATGTTGGTACCTGGATGGAAATTTTTGTCAAGGAATTGTCTTCCAAGGTTGTTCTTGCAAATATTTTCCAATGAAGTCTACATGCATGTCAGATCTCATAGGTTCATTGTATTTTGTTGTAGAAGGTCCTAATTCTTCTTCTTTGTAACCGATGCCAGTTCTGTCATTATAAGATCGTTGATTGTTGATGAGTTCTTCCAATTCCCTTGAGTTTTTGGCATAGTTTTGGATAGTTTTTCCTTTCTTCACTTCCTCACGTAGCGAGACTACTTTGGCTTCTAATTCTTCCCTTTCTTGGCTGCTTTCTTCCAACTTCTTTTGAAGTGACTCTTCAATGCATTTGTGTTCTTCAACTTCAATTTTGAGACCTTGAACTTGTTCTTCAAGAGTATTGGAACGGATCATCTCCCCCTTGAGATCTTTTATAAGCTTGATTGCTTCCTTATAAAATTATTCTATGGTTAAGCCTTCTTCTTCATTGTTTGATACCTCTTGTTTATTGTTCTTGGGTTTATTGTGCTTGGCCATAAACAATACTCTCTCATTGGCTTCTTATTTGTTGTCACTTTCTTCATTTGATGATGAGCTATCTTCTTTAGAGAGAAAGTTCCTTTTGGATCCTTTCTTTTTTCCTTGCTTTTTGAATTTCTTAAAGCCTTTCTTTCCTTTTGAGTTGCCATCACTTTTTTTTGGAAATTTTGCTGCGAAATGCCCAACCTCACCACAACCGAAACATATCAATGGAAGTTTACCTTTGAATTTTCCCTTTACCGGTTTTTAGTTTTTCTTGTAAAGTAAGCATATTCTTCATCTGAAAGACCTTCTCCATCATCTCCCTTTTTCTTCACACTTGAAGGTGCATGTCATTTCAATTGAAGGTTGTTTGTCCTTATTGGTTTTCTTAGATGCAACGAACGCAGCTTTCTAGATTTG
Organism: Pinus albicaulis; assembly: GCA_034641835.2. Lineage (NCBI taxonomy): Eukaryota > Viridiplantae > Streptophyta > Pinopsida > Pinales > Pinaceae > Pinus > Pinus albicaulis. The sequence continues at coordinate 95,616 of JAXQQM020083096.1, read as the reverse complement.
AAGTGCCCTCTTCTTCATCAAGTTTCATTTCATATGCTATGAGAACTCCATGTAATTCCTCTTTGCTGAGTTTGTCCAGATTTGCACTGTATTCTAAGACCGATACCTTTGGGTTGAATCTCCCTGGTAACATTCTAATAATCTTCCATATAATAGTCTTCTTATCAACTGGCTCTCCCAATCGTTCCAGAGTATTGGTTATTTCATCAACGTATTAGAAGTATGTAGCAATGTTGCAATCTTCTTTCATTCTGAGTTGCTCAAATTTTTCTCTATAGATTTGAAGCTTTTCTTATTTTCCATTTGAGTCACCTGCATATATATTCTCAAGCTTGTCCCATACATTTTTGGCGGTTTTACAACCCAACATTTTATGATAAGAAGATTCAATAAGTCTACTAATAATAATATTCTTTTCTTTTGCATCATTTACCAAATTCTTCTTTCCTTGTTCATCCGTGGTTGATGTAAATCGATTTTGAACAGTATCCTAGTATCCCATACTTCGTAACCTTGCGCCAAGAGATAGACCTTCATTCTTCCTTTCCAGAGTGCATAATTATTTTCATTGAACAGAGGTCACCATTCTTGGTATGCTCCATGACCTCCTTCCAGCTGTTAAACTACTATTGAAGGAACCAAGCTCCGATACCAATTGTTGGAAATACTGAGAGGGGGGGGGGGGTAATCAATATTTCTTTCAATTAGAGCATTAGTTAATCATCAATTATTATCAGTGTTTTTACAATGATAGTAGCAAACAAGAGGAACAAAAATGCACAAAGTTTTTAAGGTGGAAACCCACTCCGGGACAAAAACCACCTAATGCTTTTCTAATAATTCTTTAATATTCAACTCCAATTGAAAATAAAGCTCCAACTTCCTAGAATCTAGAAAATCATTCTTCTCCAGCTCCCACTGGATGGATGCTCCAACGTCCAATATTCTTCAGTAGTCAACTGAACGGATTCCCCAACACCCAATGAGCTACAACTCACCCTACCACCACCCTACCACCCTATAGAAGAATAAAAGAAGAATGGACTCCCGTACCAGGGAAAATGGTCCACTTTACAATGATATGGAATGATGTAGAAGAAGAAGACACACTAGACCATAACCCCAACTATGACACAACCACCTAATGATGATCCTAGACCTCCCAACACTGCCTCTTCAACTCTTGGCAGATAGACATTTGTACAATTTTTATAATGATGCATTTATAATGATTTAATACAATGATACCTTTACAATGATTGTATGTAGTGCTGCCCACTTGAAGACTTCATGTGATGAAATTATTTTTGTTGTTATGCACCTTGGTTTCTGCTCTTTTCATGCTACCCTCTGTTGCACCTTGCTTTTCTTTGCTTCCCTAGAAATTATTTTCCTTCTAGGAGCTCGATATTGAATCTAGTGTATCTCTGTCCTTTTAGATCCCCAATATCTGATTTTTGGTCCTATAGTAGTCCTCTAAGTCATTGTTCCAATGCCATAGTTCTGAACCAATTTTGATTCTTCAACAGATATTTATACCCAATCTCTCACAATGCCCTAATCATGGATTGTTTCAGAAGAGCGAAATTGTATGGAATTCCATGTGTCATTGTTTCTTTATTTGGATTTGAAATTGATATAGAAAACACTATAGAATGTTCACTATTTGTCACTTTTTACGACATTCCAATCCGATACTCATAGAGAGATTTATGATGATTTTCCCAAGGTCACTTCTTTGAGATGAATTTCAGGAGCCTGCAAAAACACTGACTTCCACAGATCATATCTCCGGAACTATTGCGCCCTTTGATCTGAAATTTTCCCAGAAGCTTCCTCAGGATTTTAGCTTTTCCTCATAAGAATTTCATCTTTTGAACCTTTGTAGAAAAAAATTTAGAGCGAAAATTCCATGATGACCTGTTTCATATGGCGAAATCCCTTACATGAGGAGGATATGAGGATCACAATTTATATAAATGCTTAGGTTGAGAGGGGCTTCAACAAGTGAACGTGGGAGAAATTTTAGGAGCTTAAAAAATATTAATTATGAATTTTCAATGACCCATGCCACAACCCCATGGGGTTTTAGTCCACTAACTGTGGGTACAAACTTCAAACATGAATATCTCTCAAACCGTGAATAATTACATGGCGTTCCATATATCAACGGAAACATCTCAACAAGTAGAAACCATAAAAATCATTATTGACCCAGAATATATTAATTTGGTAGGTCAAAATTCCCATGAAATATTGGGTTAGCCCTTCGTGCTGCTTGGGTTGACTTTAATGACAACCGCTGATCAACAGATCATTGAAGAAGAGGTGTACATTGAGTAGCCTAAAGGATTTGAGATCTTCAGCAACGAGTTACATGTATGCAGACTCAAAAGAGCATTGTATGGGTTGAAGCAAGCACCACATTCATGGTACACATGGATCGACAACTATTGCACTGGACTTGGCTTCACCAAGAGTGAGGCGGATGCAAACCTGTACCAAATTGTGGTGGAGGGTAAGCTTTTAATCATTGTTCTTTATGTTGATGATTTAATACTAACAGGTGATGAGTAGTTGATAACGCATGGATGAGCATATTTCAGCCAATCCTTCTAGGATTGTCTTGAAATTGTGTTTGGGAGTTTAGATCTTCACCCCCAACCTTGTATGAGCCATCTATTTGCATATGTATGTTATTTTACAGTCCCATGTAGTAGTGTACCATCTATGATTGCATTGTACATGTTGCAATATAGCAACATCTCTTTTTTGGCATATGTATTCATGGGAGGCTCATTTGCCTTGATTATTTGAGTTATGCACACTTCTATTGTACTCATTTGCTGCTGATATGTATAATAAAATGGCTCCATGGCTTCCATACATTTTGGTATGATGTTATTCACTGATATTTCCAGTTTTGTGTTCACGTATTGCTGCATCCCCATTTTGGGATATTACAGTGGTATCAGAGCATAATCTTGGCTCAGCTTGTGGAATCTCAACCAATATGCTATCAAGAAGACAAGAAGAAGAAAATATGAATATAAAAGAAAAAAAGAAGACTCCATTCTTTGGAGGAAGAAAAGAGGAGAGACTCCCAAAGTTTCTTTCTGAAACTTTGCAGAGCATTCATGGAGATCTCAAGAAGATGATAGGGGATATGTGTATAGAATCTCCAAGAGAGTTTGGATCTGAATCAAACTCTAGATTTTCATATGATGAGTGTGAACATGTAGCCACACACTATGATGCACAACGTAGTCACATGCCCAGATTTTCCATGGGGGGAGAAGAAGGAATGACTAGGAGGGAAACTCTTAGTGATTTCCTGCAAGAGTATGAATCTCAAACTCAGAAGTTTAGAGTTCATATTACTTTTCCAGAGTTTTTCAAGATCAAGGTGAAGAGAAGCAAGCAGCATGATAGGGGTAGATTCCTTCTATCTGTTTTTTATTGTTCACCTACATGTTCAGCTAAAGCTTGGGTGGACGAGCTATACTCCTATTTGCAGCAACATCACATTTCTGAAGATGAGGCCATCAAAGTTACAACGCTGCATTTTGGAGGAAAGGCCTATGCATGGTGTATTTGAGTATTTTTCTTTGAAAAATGAAAATAATTCTTCTTATGAAAGGTTTGCTAAGACATTAGTGGAAATATTTGATGGAAAACTTTCTGCAACATATGTGGTGAAGCTAAACAAGCATAAACAAACAAAAACCTTGCATGTGACGGAGGAAATTATAAACTCCACTCCACTTCAGAAAACCATTGAGGAGGCTGATATCTTGCATCATACCTTGATAGAGGCAAGACCTTTATCTCATATTCTTGAGCAAGAGGGTACATAGATCCCTTTTTCAAAAGAGGATCCAATTCTTGGGAGGTTTCCCATACATATTGATGAGGATGAGGGCAACAACGTTGTCATGTATAGAGTTTATCTAGCACCTCATGCAGAGGAAGAGGGAGCTCTTGCTCCAACTAGAGGAATTCTTGTATCATTGCAAGGAATTCCCCAGGATCTCATATGTGGAGATCAAGGCACAACTCATGATATACATGTGCCATGGATGTTAGGGTGTGAAACTATGGAGATAAAAGGAGGAGATAGAGAGGATGACCAACATCATGTGATGAGGAGCACACACCCCTATCTATTTCAGGAGGTTGATGCACCTAAGGAGAAGACTGGATTGAGCAGTGAGGGAAAGGACAAGTCTATCCATCCATATATGCAGTCTACTCTTGATGATGATGTCTCATTTCATGGAGGCATTTCGCCAGGGGGGCCACTAGATCAACAGATGAGGAGGGATGCTTCACATTTGGAGGCATTACTCATTTATTTCAGAGGATTGGATACCTTGGGAGAGCTTGGTACAGCACTGGGAGTCTTGGGTATACTCAAAGAGAGAGGGACCATTCTCTCAACATCATCATTAGCCACTCTCATTTCAAATCCTGCATTGTGGTAGAAGCAGCATGGGAATGATAACAACCTTCCAACTTGCATCTTTGGCACGGGAGATGTCAAATAAGAGGACAACCATATGACATATGTTCTTCATGATAGTTCATTAGCGTTTTCACTATGGAGGATAGATCCATATTGGAATTCCCAGCTATTGGTGGAGTATTCCAAGGATATTTTTACTTGTATGATATTGGATGACCAGTTGCATGAGGAGGGATATTCAGTCAGAGATGGGGTCATCTACTATCATGGCGGGATCTTCTTATCTAGAGCCTCAGATCTCAAGGAGAATTTACTACAAGTAGCTCATGAGTATTTCCTTTTCAGCCACACTTATTCTATGAGAGCATACCACACCATCATGGAGGGGTATTTTTGGGAAGGCTTTGAGGAGGAGACATATTAGCATATGAGGAGATGCATGGATCACATAGAGATGGAGAAGATACATAACTCTTTGGAAGAGTTAGCACAACAACCTCTTTTCTCTTTGAGGATGAGAGGGGATTCATCTATGAGCCACTCCATTTGCATGAGAAAAACATATGGTAAGGGTACTGTTTGGTTGCATAATGATTTGTATAATGTATATGTACATCCCTTAACCACATATGTGTAGGATATTGCTCCAAGGAGGAGCATTCTTTCTTCTAGACCTCTTGGTCTACTTGAGGCCATGAGCAGTATTGATGGCCACTCCCTAGGAGGACTTGGGGAGATTGTACCTTTTGCAGAGCATGCTCACTTTGCACCATACACCATACACTTTCTCCAAACTTGTGAGGAGGTTGGGGTAGCAAGCAAGTGGTGGGGAGGCCACCCATCATTTCATTTTTTGTTGCAGTTGAGAGTCAAAATTCGTTAGCTACATTTGAGGGACCATTTTCCTTCTTCCTTGCTTCATATGGTAGCTAGCATGATTCTCATTGTAGTTCCTTATGTTGCTATTGTTCTTATTTTTATTGGGAGCATGATTGGGAGAGTGACACATTGGTTGGATGTGTCCTTTCGGGAAGAGGATTCCTACACTATTTTCATTACATGTTCTAATGGGAGCATGAGAGATGATATGGCCACCAAAGCAAAACACTTGTTTATTTATGAGGTGGGCCATGGGATTAATTGGATTCCATATGATGGTGATTTCCAACTCATCATATATGGAATGGTTTGGGCCAGCATGATTCATGACATTGGAGAGGAGATCCTTGGAGTTCTAGTCTTCATATTTCCACTTTAGGGAAACATTATTGCAGCCCAAGATCACAAAAAACTCTACACGTATCATACGTGGAGAGAAGCATAGTGTGGGGTAGGCTACTTTTTCTACCATATTCATATTTTTATCCCACCTACATTGCAGGAGCCAAAGGTGGAAGAGGATTTTCAAGAGTTGCCATGTTGGGAGGTAACTCATTTTGTATGGATGATTGCTTGGGGATGGAAGATCCACATGGGAATGATAGTTCCCAACACTTTTTAGATTCTATTCCTCAAGGGGACCTCTAGACAACACTTTATTTCCTTCTTGAGTACTCAACTTGTTCATGATGATATCTATTTAGCTAACTTGCATGCTTGGGAGGGGCAATATGGAGATTTATTGATGAGACAACATCTCATTCTTTGGAGGATCATATCACATGTGGATGCTATAGTAGGAGAAAGGGAAAATTCTCAGTTCTATCCTTGTAGTTTCTTGAGGACAAGAAAAATTTGGGAGGGGAGGACTATAATATTCCAAAATTAGCATGCAGCTAATTGGAATATTGATTTTTGCTATTTGCACATAGGAGATGAATAAATGGGTAAGGAGGCCCATGAACAATAAAAATATGAATGAAATCCCTCATAATGTAAAAAGGGATCATCATAAGAGTTTGATTTCACATCCTCATGTGTGAAAGAGGACATTTGCATGTGGACAAGGTCAAGTTTGACCAAGTCAACAATGCTTGGGATAGGAGGTGGAGATCATATTGGGAGACAATGCAGAGATAGTGGGAGGAAGATTCCTTGGTGGAGGAAACCCTAATGAGTGGGACCCATAGAGAGAGGGCTTCCATTTGTATCAAAGGAGGGAAAGGCAGCCATATGAAGGCATGTTATGGATTATTGATTTTGTGGTCTGTTTAGACTATTGTGCATTCTCTTGTTGTTTAGCAGAGTTGTTGTGCTACTTAGCACAAGGCATTACTGTTTAGGAATTCCTTCTCCTTTAAAGAGAGGCCTCTTGAGGGATATTTTACTTCACTTCTCCACATTTAGGCTTAAGGCCAAGTCACCTCCTTCAGCTACAATGTTATTTTTGCTGAAGTATAACATTGTGTTGCAGGGTGTTGTAGTGGAGGTTCCACAACACCACTTTCGGAGCTTATTTTACAGAGGTGGAAGCCTTATTTACTTTGGAGGATTATTGAGGAATAATTTGAGATTATTTCACTATATTTGGCATTAGGCCAACCATTTTACATCATCTACAATGCAATACCTCTCATTGACTGCATTATTTTCAGTGAGAATTTGTAGTGATGGTTGCAGTGATTGTTTGCTGGGTTTGATCTTCAGTGTTAGGATCAGCCTTTCACTTGGAATATCCATTGGATGAGGTTTTCTCAGATTCTAAATCATCTACAACTATCTCCATCCAGTTCTTAAGTTGCAGCTGCTACTCAGTCTTGAGACTGCAACTCCGGCATTTTTTCCATTTTGCATATTTCAGCCAATCCTTCTAGGATTGTCTTGAAATTGTGTTTGGGAGTTTAGATCTTCACTCCCAACCTTGTATGAGCCATATATTTGCAGATGTATGTTATTTTACATTCGCATGTAGTAGTGTAATATCTATGACTACGTTGTACATGTTCATGAACATTCTGCAATATAGCAACATCTCTCTTTTGGCATATGTATTCATGGGAGGCTCATTTTCCTTGATTATTTGAGTTATGCACACTTCTATTGTACTCATTTGCTGTTGATATGTATAATAAAATGGCTCCATGGTTTCCATACATTTTGGTATGATTTTATTCACTACTATTTCCAGTTTTGTGTTCATGTATTGTTGCATCCCCATTTTTGGATATTACAAGAGAAGACATATTTTTCCAAACACGGAATCACAACTATGACACCCCACCAGACACCAATACGTCAGGGGCAATTATAAATGTGTCGATTGCACATTTGACCATTTTAAAGATGCCCATAGAACCATTGCCAAAAATGGAAAAGGGACCTAATAGGCGAGCAGGAAAATACTCCAAAGCGGCCCATAATTATAACATCATGGACAATTTAGCACAATCCCCCACCGCGATGTCAACTATGGAAGTTTTTCAGTCATGCCCAAAACAACGGAAAGCCCTACTTTCTACATTAGGTGCTATAGATCCTGCTGATATACGCCTATTGGCTTTTGACTTAGCAAAAGCCACCCCCGGGCTTCCTTCCATGGTCGTCTTCTAGATACCAGTGTCGGTGCAGAATATCACTATCCACCAATGTGTCTGTAATGTTCCCACTTAGCCTTAGCTAAGAGTAACATTCAATTTTGTTTTAATTTATGTTCAATGAATAAATGAATAAAGGAGGACATGCAAAACTCCTAAAAATTTTGAATAAATCAATGCCGATGTGAACAAAGGAAAATCAGGGCCATGTAAATAATCACTTGCAGGTGTGAAAGAGGTTTGAGCCAAATACTGGGTCAACCTTGACCAAATCAATAGCGCTGTCTAGGTTCATTGCATCTCCAAAAGGGACAACACAATTCTAGAAGGAAGCCTCTCATGTGAAAATGGATAACTCATCAAGATGGTTTAGGGTTTGCAAAAGCTTTCTCATCTTATAAAAGGAAAAGGAGGGCAGCAAGAGAAGGTTGTTGAATGATCATATTTCTGAGCATTTGTCTGCTTAGACAAATACCATTCTCTACTGTTTAGTGGAGGATTGTATTTGGAATTCCTATGCAGGGATTTCACCTCTTCCTTTGATGATTCAAGGATGAAAGTTTGCTAAATTGAACCACTATCAGGCTTGAGGCCAAGCTCTACTTACATTGGAAGTGCTGATCCATTGAGGGTTTTGCTGTCTCTGCAAGCTGCAGTAAGTGGGGATCTAGATCTGCAGAGATCTAGTGTATTGTGGAAGCCTCTTTCCATGGAGTGGGTCCTTTGACCTCCTGGAAGAGTGTCTCATTTCTTTGTAATTCAGATTTGAAATTTTACAGTATTTTTCTGTGTCATTTGAGCTACAACGTTTTTCCCATGAGTAGACTGCATTATTTATGTATGAGGATTTTCATGGTGTCTTTCTCATAGTTTAGATCAGAGATCTCTAGTGCAGGGCTTTGCCTTCCACTTGGTGATCTATGGATGAGCTTGCTGATCCATGTTATTTTCAGATTTGATCCATTGTAATGAAATTTTATATTCAGAAATTTACTACAAAAATTTCCAGATCTGCAACTTGTTTCTCAGATCTACTCTTATTTATGCATGCTTTTGTCAAAATTCTAAGTGGATCTTGAAGAGGAGACTATCTAGCTTCCAGATCTGAAATAGATCTGATGTTTTGCTCGCAGATCTATCCCAGATATTATTTTTAACTTCCAGCTACTGAAGCTCCTCAAGAATAATGCTGTTGAGCCATTTCTACAAATATACATGTGTTATAGCTCTCTTTTCTGAAGATTATTGCTGTATTGTATCATGCTTTCTATTGTAGAATGAAAGATATTAATCCTAATGTTTATTTGTTGTTGTATTACTGAAATTTAAACCTCCTTTTTGATCTCTACTAAACACCTGATAAAACTACGCAATTTCTGAAGCAGTGTTTGCATTTGGCTACAGCCTCTCTCTTTGGGTGATTTTTAGCTAGTCTAGTTTCTGGGAGATATTTTTAATGTATTTAAACTAATTTGTTTTAGATGAAATTCCATCTATAAGTCCCATACAACATAAATAAGAGGAACCAAGTCTTGATAGGCGTTATTTTTGCACAGTTTTACTTATACAACATTTCTCTTGAGCACCTTGTTGAATTTCCTAAAAAAGGATCATTATAGTGGTATCAGAGCTCCACTCTTGGCACTTCCTAGCCTGCCTTGGAGAAATAGTCATGTTGCATTCCAATGAAGAGGATCCTCTCATTGAGAGGAAGAGGAGGTACCAAAATAGAAGTCATAAAAAGTATGACTACACCACTGATGACCTTGACAAGCATCAACACAAGGGGAAAGTCCCTAAATCTATGAATGATAAGGATAAGGAAGAAGAGGAGTTTTCAAAAACTCTCTTGGATACTATGCAATATCTTGCCAAGGAGATAAAAGAGATGAGGGTGGATAGAATGATGGAGTCCCTTAGGAGATTCCATCAAGGAGAAAGTTCTGAAATGTCTCATTATGGAACTCGTCAACCTGTGAGCTTGCCACAAGCTCCACAGGCCTCACAATGCTCTAACATGCCTACCTTCTTGGCTATAGAGAATGAAGGACCACAAGATCCAACCTCCCTGGAAGGTTACTTTGTGGAATATAACTCACAAAGTCAGAGATTCAAGGATAACTTGAGTTTTCAAGACTTTTGCCATCTCAATGACTGGGGGAGACCATGGAAGCAGTACAGAGATGGAGGTTTCTTTAATGGGAGACACCACACTATGGGAAGGTTCTTTTTGCCCAAGTTCGATGGATCATCCTCTTGTTCTGCCAAAGCATGGGTGGAAAATTTGGACATCTATTTCCAGTTGAATAAAGTCCCCGAAGTAGAAGCCATCAAGATTGCTGCACTACACTTTGAGGGTGAAGCCTGGTTCCATAGACTATCTACATTAGGACACAAAAATGTGTCTACATATGCTGAGTTCACTAGAAGAATAGTGGAGATATTTGACCGGAAGGATCCCGAGGCACCTTTTATAAGCCTTTCAAAGCTGAAGCAGACAGGAGATGTAGAGGCCTATATCTCTAAGTTCCTGAGATTGTCAGTCATGGTCCCTAATATATCTGTAGAAAGCAGAGTCTACATGTTTATTGATGGCCTAGAGGAACCTTTGCATGGGTTGGTTAAGTCTACCAAGCCCATCACTTTGCATGATGCCATTGAGAGAGCTAGAGATCTCCAAGATGCCTTGCCAAGAGCAAAGGAAACTTTCCAAAGCAAAGCCCCTCCCTCTTCTAAGGGGAAAGAAGGGAAAGTTTCTCCACCTAATGAGAGCTCACTGAAGAAACCTCTTGACCTTGATCTCTAGAGGGAGCTAAGGAAAAAGAGATTGTGTTTCACTTGCCAAGAGACATGGGTACTAGGACATAGATGTGCTGCTGGAAGGGTGCACTATATAGAAGTATTCTCAGATTTTGAGGAGGAATATGGGAATGATGGAACTAAGAGGGGTCACAGTGCTGGTGATGATGAGGAGGAATATCAATCACCATCTAGAGGTGAAGAGGGAGCCTTTGCTCCAACAAGTGGGACTCTTGCCTCTTTGAGAGAAGTGCCTAAGTACTTGACCCTGAGAGTATAAGGCTTAGTCATGAACCAAAGAGTATCTATTCTGATTGAAAGTGGGGCCACCCACAACTTTATTGATGCTCACCTTGTGCAAAGGAGAGGAATCCCCACTGACCCTTTTTATGGGTTTTTTGTTTTGATCCCAGGAGATAGAACCATGCAATGCATGAAATGTTCCATCACTTTCTGTCACTATGGGATCCTACACCTTGGTGGACCATTTCTTTGTAGTTGACATACCATACACCAATATCATCTTGGGCGTCCAGTGGTTTATTACCTTAGGGAAGGTTACTACTGATTGGAAAGCCTTGAAAATGGAGTGGGTGGACTTGAAGAGTGGGAAAGCACAAATAATTCAAGGCATGCACACTTATCCTGCACTTGATGTTTCCACACAAACAACAGAGATGGATTTGCGCAGTGGAAGAAAGGATCTCACAGTTCCTTCTCTCACGTTTATGAGAATGCTACAAGGAACATTCCTACCTCATGGCAAGCCACTTGGAATGCCATTAGATTCTGATCATATGGGAGAAGCCTCAAAAAATGCTGCTCCAAACATAGATCAAGCAAGGATTGGAGAAATTAAAGAGAAAGTCACTCACTGTGGGAGGAAGGAAAGGGGAGGATCAACCTCCCAGCATACAAATTTGGCATGTGTAATCTCAAAGAAGCAATCAACAACAAGGCAAGCACCACCATAGATGTATCAGCAGTGTTGTCATTGTTGAGTTGTGTGGATCCATATTGGAGATCTCAACTCCTTGTGGAGTACTCCAAAGATCTTCATACCAGGACGATACTAGATGGCATGAAGTAAGGGGAGGCTATTTGGTCCATGAAGGGGTCATATATCGTCTTGGTAAAGTATTCTTGTCTCAAGCATCCATGCTTAAGCAAGAGATACCACAAAGAGCACACAAAGAGTTCCTTTCCAACTATATGTAGTTAGCAAATATATACACCCTAATCATGAGGAGTTTTGATTGGGAGGGTATGAAGAAGGAAATACATCAGCACTATGATTGGGAGGAACTACATCAGCACTTACAAGAGTGAAATATTTATGAGGAGTTGGGGTAGCCAAAGGACTCTATGCAGGAGTCATTTCAGCCATCTCTTCCTTCTCTTAAAAGAGGATAAATGCCCATGCCCAACTCCATGTGTATGGGAGACTTGAATGATAAAGAATCTGATCCTATGAAACATGTTTATTTTTCTAATTTGACATATTCTCTTACCATATGTATGCAGGCCATGGCTCCTACAAGGAGTGATATTACATGTAGATCTCATGGCATTAGTGAGGCCGATAAAAATTCTAAATCTGGTCACTCCCTTGAGGAGCAAAGGGAGATTCTCTATCATGATGGGTGCTTCCAAAAGGAACCTAACTTGGGTATCACTTTCAGCCATTTCAAAGTGACCCATGCAGCAAAGGTGTCATGGGAGTACCACTTACCACACTCAGATCTACTCAAGACAAGTAGTGCATTGCGTTGGTATCTTATGTGCAATTGTGACCCACCTCCTCAAGTGCAAATTTCAGTTTGCATATATGTGATTTTTCTTCCATACATAGATGATATATTGGTATTGTTTATAGACTTGTATGGGCAAAGAGTGGGCAGTGCATATGTACCACATGGGATGGAACTTCATCTTGTATTTCATGATACATGTTTTAGATGTGACATTGCTTCACCCATGTTTATTTCTTTTGAGTTTTACACTCCTGGAGGGATGGAATATGCCCCTATCATGTTAGCCTTGGAGGAGAAATTTTTGATGCATTGGTTTAATGAGCACTTGGCCCATGATGAAATATTGATCCTTGATGGTTCCATCAATAGAGAAGGAGAAGAAATACAAATCTTACCATATCAGTTGCTTGAGGACAAGAAACATTTTGGAGGGGAGGACTGTAATGTTCCCACTTAGCCTTAACTAAGAGTAACATTCAATTTTGTTTTAATTTCTCTTCCATGAATAAATGAATAAAGGAGGACATGTAAAACTCCTAAAAAGTCTGAATAAATCAATGCCCATGTGAACAAAGACAAATCAGGGCCATGTAAATAATCACTTGCAGGTGTGAAAGAGGTTTGAGCTAAAGACTAGGTCAACCTTGACCAAATCAACAATGCTATCTAGGTTCATTGCATCTCCAAAAGGGACAGTGCAGTTCTAGAAGGAAGCCTCTCATGTGAAAAGGGCTAACTCATCAAGATGGTTTAGGGTTTGCAAAAGCTTTCTCATCTTATAAAAGGAAAAGAAGGGCAACAAGAGAAGGTTGTTGATTGATCATATTTCTGAGTATTTGTCTGCTTATACAAATATCATTCTTTGTTGTTTAGTGAAGGATTGTATTTGGAATTCCTATGTAGGGATTTCACCTCTTCCTTTGATGATTCAAGGAGGAAAGTTTGCAGAATTGAACCACTTGTTAGCCACCTATAAATTTTGTTATACCAAGAGGTGGCTAATTTTGTTCTTCAAAAATCCAAGAGATAATTCCCCTTTGAGAACCTATCATCCTTGAATGTTTATGAAGATAACTAATACTATAGTTAATCTTCACTATTGTTTCCCTTTTAAGCTTGAAAATTCTGTTGTTTGCCTGAAGAAAGGACTGTTGAAAAACCCACTTTCCCTTCATTTTCCTCCTCCTTTCATTCATAATTAACCTTCATTTTTATTCCCTTTTTCTCATAAAATTCCTCCATTTTCCTTATTTCCTGTTTTACATTCATAAAAACCCCTTTGGTAAGGTTTAAAACTCCTTTTTTAACCTTATCGAAACCCCCAAAACCCTTTAAAAATCCGTGAAAAACCATAAAAAATAGCCTTTTTTAACTATAGGCTTAAGCCCCTTTGGGCTGAGCTCTCAAACCACTTCCCCACCATATACCCACGTGCTAGAACCAAGCGCTAAGTCCAAAAGCACTTATCGCTTCAGAAATTCCGACGAGTGCAAGTCTTTTTGATATATAAAACCCCCGATGCCGATGAGCCCATTTTTTATAAACCCCCGACCTCTGCTTCCCTCCATATAACCCAAGAGCCCACAATCGGGTGCTACACCTCATAAATAAACCCTTCCCCGATGCATTTTTCCTTTGTAAATTCATAAAAACCCATTTGTTCTATGTTATAAAGGGTTCTGCTGGTTCACATTTTTAACGAATCCTAACCGTTGATCTAAAACCAATCAATGGCCTGTGCAATCTCGCATCGGAGATTTCCATAGAGCGCGTTTAAATTTTTTATTGCCCCTTCTCGATTTACTCCTTCCGATGGATCCTCAACTGTTGATCTTCCCTGCCAGATCAAGATCCAATGGCCCACATCGCTCCATCCAATAGTGCATCCCTCCACCTTTTGGACCTCTGATTCATTACCTACTATTGATCTTGTCCTCAGATCAATGGTCCACATCTAATCGCATCAGTGCTCTTTGCTCTTATGCCCCCGCCGATCGCAAAACTCCAATTGCATCTGGGTCGTCCATGCATCAAGATCCGATGGTCCAGATCAATCCTCCCGACTTTGGTTAAATTCATGAACTCCACTTTGTAATGGTTTTCGGCCAATCTCCGCCGTCGATATCTGCAGATCAACGACCCACACTGACCCTTTCTCTACCTCATATTTTGTTATATTAACCCGAGATTAGATCTTCGTCGTTGATTTGTTTCAATCCAACGGCCCATAATAAATCTGATAGGCCCAACTCTCTTCGGTTCTACCCATGCCATATTTAATATTTGCCATTCATTCCTATGATCGGATGGTCAACATTCAAACCTCCTTCCCCCTACCCCACCTCTTTCCGTCCGTGCATCTTACCCGCCGTCGCGTGCGATCCGCACCATCGGATTTTCACTCTTCCTTCCAACGGTTGGCGTTGAGTTTCACATTTTTTTGCGCCAGAGGTTTAACGCCTGAAAAAACATGAAAAGGTGGTTTTCATCTAGACACGTGGTGGGCAGTCGACTGTATCACATTTTTTTGTTGTGAAAATTGGAAACCACTCAGGAGCAATGCGAAAACAGTAGTTTTTATGACCGAAACCACTTTACCCCATTTGTATTACGTTTCATCGCGTTTTTTCTCCGCCGTTGATCTCTAGAGATCAATAGCCCATATTCAATCTTTCCTTTTTAATCACCCTCCGCCCATCCTCCAAGGGATTTCATAGATCAACCTCCACTGTTGATCTCTGAGGCCGATCTCATCCGATGGCCGAGAATTATTCCAAAACCCCAATTCCATTTTTAATACATTTTTCCTCCACCAAAGGTCTTTTCTCATTTCTCTTCGCATTTTCGCCTATTTTATTATAATGTGGCCCTCTACATTATATTTCCCCTGATAAATCTCGACCGTCGATCTTTGTAGATTGATGGCCCTGACTTAATATCTTGCACTATTTATCCAACTGCCTCCCTTTCGACCCCCACAAAGCAATCCTCACCGTTGGATGCTTTCATCCAACGGTTTCAACCTAACCCCAGCTTCCAAAGTAGTTAAACCCAAATACGCAGGATTTTCTTAATATTTCTTTGTTTGCGTAGATTTCAAAAGTTTTTCAAATGTTTTAGAGAAAAATTGAAGGCCAAGGGAGATGGCCCTCCAGGCCTTTGTTCATCAAAAAAGAACGTTCCACAGGGTTTCCCATCAACGTTTGCCGGTGCCCCATGAACGTTGGCAACATTATAAAAGCCCTCTGTGACACCTGCACATCAACAAGACACATCAAAATTTGATCGAGTAAAGAGTATCAGTGTTAAAGACCCAGCCACAGTAGAATTGGAGAATTAAAAGATTATAAACACATTTTTGAGGGATTATGGCCTAAATCGACGAATCAAAGCCTGATCCACTCAATTAAAGATAGTTCAAAGACCAGGAAATAGAAATTAGGCTTCATTAAGCCTAAAAAATAGAACTCAAGTAAATTAAAGGTGTTTTAGGTTAAAACAATAATATCTATCAGTCCGATAAGCCTATGCTAGCACATCAGGGGCTAATTGAATCCCCCAACTACCACAGAGCCACCCGTATCCTCAAAGCCATCAAAAGAAGGCCTGCTTATTGCCCAATTCAAAGATATTTGCATAAAGACACCTGAACAGTTATTACCAAATAAGGAACATATTTTAAAACTGTGAGGGGAGTTATTGTGAAAGATAAGTAATCCTCGAAGTAAATCTTTTTGCCCATTTTAGCCTAAAAACAACAAAAACAGAGTACATGAAATAGAATCATAATTCAATGCTCTCCTACCTTAGGCCTTGCATGGTTTTCAAGGCTAGGAGTTGCATTTAGTTTAGAATTTATTACATTTCAATCCAAAACTCTTCCACCTCCTCATTTCTTCTATAAATACTTCTAAAGAAGATGAGGATTTGTTGGTTGATTGCTTACTAGTTGTAATACTGAAACTCTTTGAAATAATACATAGTATGTCCAAAGTTGAGGAAGAAATTGAAGTCTTGGAAGCTTGATGATGCTGTTACATGCTTGTTGTTGAGAAGGCTCTATGATTGGATCCATGAGCTTGGCTGTTGGTGAAGTATTCTGAACTGTTTAATGTTTTCCACTGTTTTCATTTTGTTCCATAAAATGCTTACTACAGTAGGATGAAAGTTTTAGGCTAAGAAATGACTCTTAGAAGCACCTTAGACCTATTCATCCTTCACTGTTTAATGTTTTCTTCTGCTAAGGTATTTTAGAGTCTTCAATCTCTCTCTTTAGTCCTCATGCTTGTTTATTTCTCTAATAGTTCAAATAGATGGTTTCAGCATGATTTATGGTTTTCCCTGCTTGTATGCTGCCACTTGAAAGCTATTATTGAAGTCTCCCTTTGAAGTATCATTTTTTTAAGTTAGCCAAGGAGGTCTGTCTCGATCATGCCCCTTGCCTTTCCTTGAACAGTTGTTTTGAAGGTCTTTATAGTTGAAATCATAGATGTTTTTAGGTGTTCCCTCTTCTATGACCATAATTATCAGTGAATCTTTTATGTTTTCTAAGTCACTTGAAATAAAATCTTTGAGGAAATAGGGTGTTCCCCGAATCTTAGATTTCATTTTCAAAGTTGTCTTGAAGTCATTTTTTGCTTCAAGAATATTTGCATAACTTATGGTTAGCCCTGTCTATCAAATATCTCTTTATTGTTCAAGTTATGTTTTCAAGTTCCCTTTGTTGAGAATTCAAACTCTCTTTCCAAATCATTGATGTTCATCTCATTCACAAAACCAAAGGATCCTGTGGCCAAGTTAGATTTGCCCTCTGATATCCCACATCCATTGATAAGTTTTTCATAACCTCTTTTTGACTCCATTGCCCAATAAACCTGATGTTTCTTCTTTCTACATATCTTTCTTAGACCTTTCATGTGCTTCTACGTCCTTCAACCAATCAAACAAACAAACAAACACTTATACTTAATAACTAGTCTAAAACCAATACCCAAAGCACACAAGATAAACCTTTGCAAACAAACATTTGAGAGATCCCTCTCTGAGGGCAGGAGGACTAGATCCTGTAACTCTAAATATTGGTTCCGATGTTGCCTTGTCTTTTGATTTGCCAAACTATCAAAACACGGGACTCCAACATAATGGTGACTCCACTGGGGAGACTGAGTAAAATCTTTAAAACAAAACACTCACTGTCTAGTACAACATAAGTATCCTTCTTCAAGCACAACCAAGAATATTGGTAATCATAATAGGACTTATTTGAATCAGTGACAAACTAAGTAACCCTTAGGATTCTCATACAACCTTATTTAACCTTATAGAAATCAGTTACCAAGCCATAAGAGTGAACTTTGTATGTTTTAAACAACTTAGCTAAGTGTTAAAATGGATTTAGGACACTCTCATAACCTATAAGACCGAAAAACTCAGAAAAACCCAAAAACATTTCAGTTTGGCTTCATAATAAACATGGTGGTAGAACCATCCAATATTTTACCTTCATAAAAGCTACAAAGTTTCCACCCGGCGACTCCACTAGCCCTAGTAGGCCTATTATTCATATAGGTCTCCAGATCTCTTTAGGACTGTGTTAACCAGCCTTGAAGAAGTTTAGAACCTAGTACCATACTATATAAAAACATCGTGAGAGGTAAAACTTCCAAAAAACAGTCCCTAAAACTTTAAACCTTTCTCATTTTTTGAAAAGCGGTCTGGCTTCACATAGGATCAACACTAGATCCCATCCAAACCCAAACCCTCCTTTAATAGTTGACAATCTAGAGAGAAATCTGTGGCAGACTTCTAAGTCTAGAGAATCAACTGCTAATAGGAACCTCTTAAGAACAAAATCTGTCCTCAAAAACCTTGTTGACTTAGAGGATTTACACTTTGATTTACATCGTACAAAGAACATCTTTAGAACTAGATCTCAAGGTGATTTAAACCAGACTGATTTTGACCTTGCAGATTTGTAATAGAGCTTTAGTAGAGAAGCCTCACCTTCCACACCTCCTGATTCACAACTTCTTCATCACTTTGGCCTTTTCCATAACAAATCTACTCAAAACCAGTTTGTTGGCCCAAGTGTTTCTTCCACTCCAATCCATACCACCACTGTTCAAAACACTCTAGTTCAGCCCAACTTACCTCTTGTAAATCCACCTTTCTTTCTGACCATGGCAACATGGTATGCCCCATTAGTGTTACCACAATCTCTGCTTCCCTTACCAAATGATTATCAATAAAAAATTCCTCATTTTATTGCAAAAGAGTCTACAACAGCTCAGCATCATGTAGATAGGATGGAGGATGCATTTGATTACATGGAGATAGAGGAGGAAACTATTAAGATGAGGATTTTCACCCAAATTTTGGGAGGAGATGTAAAGAAATGGTTTAAAAAATTACCTCCTAACAGTATCAATGATCTCCCTTCTTTGTATAAAAAATTCACCAACAAATGGGAAACCAAAAAGAACCCTCTCCAAATACTAGCAGAGTATAGCAGCCTTAAAATAAATCAAGGGGGTAGTTTTCATGACTACTCCAATAGATTCAACAACGTTTACAATGCTCTTCCACCTCACATGAAACCTCCCCAAGGCATGGACTTAGTAAGATATCCCGAAGGCTTTGATGCTGAAATGGCCTATCAGCTAAGGGAGAGAGATTACTTAACATTATAAGACATGCAAAAAGGAGATGTGAGCATTGAAGCAAACATAAATGAGAAGAGAGATAGGTTAAGAGCAGAGAAGAGGGTAACTTATAAAGATGACATTACACCCTCAACCTCAACTTTTGACACCAAAATTGATAACCTAGTGAAGGTAATGGAGAGGATGCTTAAAAATATCAATTTGAATGACAGAGTGCCACCAAGAGAACCTCAAAACAACCAAAATAGAAAAAAAAATCAGAATTACAGAAGAGAAAACAATCAAGATAAGCAAAAGGAAAATGACCAAAAAATTAGACCTCCCTTCCAACAAAACTATGTAGATCAATATGAGGAAGATAGGGAGATTGAAAGGTTGGGAGAAGGTCATGTGAACTTGATTGGCTCAGATAATGGGGATGATGTTTTCCTCACCGAAGAAGAACAAGGTTTCTTCTCCTCTGATCAAAATTCAAACACTTATGAAGATTCTGATGATTATAGATTGGGGTTTGAAAATGCAATCATGGAGGTGCACAAACAATATGATCTTAGAATAAAAGGGAACGTAGATAATTCAAAGGATAAAAACACTAATACTGCTGTCAAGAAAAGCACAGAAACTCTGCCTAAGAAGACAACAGAAAAACCCAACATTTTGGCTAAGAAACCAGACTTAAACAAAGAAAAAAGTAGCCAGCCAAATGTTGAACAAAGTACCCCTAGCACTTTAGCTAGTGGACCTAATAAAACTGTCCCAATTACCAGTCCAAAAAAATTTCAGAAAATCAAGATTGTTGAAAGGAATTCAATTGAAAAGACAGATGTAAATATGACCAAATAAATTGTTCCTTTCAGCCTTGAAGGAGAGATTGCAAAGATAATACCATCCCCTTAGCTGAACTAGTAACCCAAGAAGTGTACAAAAACCAATTTTTGAAGGCTTTGAATTTAGGAAGTGATACTGATACATTAAATTTGACAGATGACAAGCCTGAGTTGTTGTTTGGTCCAGAAGCTGAAGGAAAATACCAAGAAGGAGTTGTTCCTCCCTTCTATGTTAGTTTGAACATACATGAGAAAATTTTACACAATTCCATGTTAGACTCTGGAGCTTCACATAATCTAATGCCCAAGGTAGTAATGGAAAGCTTAGGCTTAGAGATTACTAAACCATACAAGGATTTGTATTCCTTTGACTCAAGCAGAGTCAAATGCTTGGATTTAATCACATATTTATGTGTTAACTTATCATAGATCCCTGTTAAGAGTCTAGTAATGGACATAGTCGTAGCTGACATTCCCCCTAAGTATGGCATGCACTTATCAAGATCATGGGGAGCCAAACTTCAGGGAAGCCTTCAAATGGACATGTCTTATGCCACCATCCTTGTTTTCAACCAAAACAAAAGATTATACAGAGAATACCATATGAAGTATATGGTGAGCAACATAGATAAACCAAACAACTCCCCAATCTATTCTATTCAATCAAGTTTAGATTCTTTTATCTTGTACAATGAA
The DNA here is from genome assembly GCA_034641835.2 of Pinus albicaulis. Lineage (NCBI taxonomy): Eukaryota > Viridiplantae > Streptophyta > Pinopsida > Pinales > Pinaceae > Pinus > Pinus albicaulis. The sequence goes on along the minus strand of JAXQQM020083096.1, from coordinate 74,940 downwards.
GATGAAATCACTCAACTAGATAAGGAAAACATAGACCCAACCAGTTTACCAGAACAATCAGATCTTCACTCAAATCAAATTCAAAACATTGACAATCAACATCAACAAGAAAATTAAAATGAGGCAAACATACTTTGGACAATAAAATTTGATGGATCTTGTAATAAAACAAGTGCAGGAGCACGTGTGTGGATTCAAAATACAAATCAAATTTTTTCATATAAACTGGATTTCCCATGCACAAATAATATTGTTGAGTATGAAGCCCTTCTCCTTGGCTTACAATTTCTTAAACAATTAGAAGCCCAAAGGATATCAATATTAGGATATTATGAACTCATCATAAGACAAATAAAAGGAGAATATACAGCTAAAAACCCAAGACTTAGAGAATATTGTAATGCTGCACTTGATTTACTAAATACCTTTGAAAAATATGAACTCGTTTTCATTCCCAGAGTACAAAATCATCTAGCAAATGAACTTTCTTTCAATGCCAGCAACTGCCAAATACCTGAGATAAATGAACAAATTAGTGTAAAGGTAAAACACAGACCTACAGTGCCTGATAATGAAGATTACTGGCAAGTGTTTGATTCTGAAAAACACATAGATGATTTCTTAAAATCAGAAAATGATTTCACCATACCTAACTCAGAAACCAGCCATAAAGAAAATTGTTTGTATATTGAACAAATCCCAGAAATTGAAATAATGCATTTTGCTGATATAAATAACTGTGAGAATCCTTTTGAAGCAGAATTAATTGACAACGTAGACCAGGAAGACTTGGAAGTTTTACAATGCAAAAGTGATACTATTCCAAGAGGTCTGACACCTTTAGAACACCTTTTCGATTTTAATGATGTAGCCAAAGAACCAAGAATGGAGCCCGTGGAAACAGATGTAGAAGAACATAACATAGGAAACCTAGCAGAACCCAAGATGATTAAATTGTCCAATACTCTCCCAACTCACATAAAATTGCAATACATAGACTTGTTCAAAGAGTTTAAAGATGTGTTTTCTTGGGGATACAAATATTTGAAGGCTTATGATACCAGCATCATTCAGGACAAGATTCCCTTGAAGGAAAATCAAAATCCTTTCAAACAAAAACTAAGGAGAATAAACCCAGTTTTATTACCTTTTGTTAAAGCATAAATTGAAAAAATGCATGATGTTGGCATTATAGTACCAATTAGATATTCAGAGTGGGTATCAAATTTAGTTTCTGTTCGGAAAAAGACAGGGGAAATTAGGCTCTATATTGACTTCAGAAACTTAAATAGGGCCTCTCTAAAGGACAACTAACCCTTGCCCAAGATGAACCATATACTTCAAAGGGTAGTTGGGTCAAAAATGATATCACTATTAGATGGGTTCTCGGGCTACAACAAGGTGTTGCTGTTCCCAAGTGATCAATTGAAAACTTCTTTTACTACACCTTGGGGCACCTTTATGTATGCCAAAATGGCTTTTGGATTGATGAATGCAGGGGCCACCTTCCAAAGGGCCATGGACATAACCTTCTCTGAAGATATTGTCTATTTCATAATCATTTACCTTGATGACATAACCGTTTTCTCAAAAACTGATGAAGAACATTTGATTCACTTGAGAAAAGTTTTTGAGAAGTGTAGGAAATTTGGCTTGTCTTTGAATCCCAAGAAAACACTCTTTGGTCTCCAAGAAGGTAAACTTCTTAGTCACATAATTTCAAAAGATGGAATCAAAATAAACCCTAAAAGGATAGATGGCATATTGCAAATCATCCATCCAAGAAGTCTCAAAGAATTACAATATTTCATTGGAAAGATTAATTTTTTGAGTAGGTTTATCCCCAACCTTGCTGAACTATTAAAAAATATTACAAACATGCTTAAGAAAGATGTAGGTGTAAAATGGACTTTACTAGCTAGACAATCATTTGAACTAGTCAAACAAGCTCTTACTCAAACACCAGTCTTGATTAGTCTAGATTTCACCAAAGACTTTTATATCTTTTCTTTTGCATCTGAGCATACAATAGCTGCAGTATTACTTCAAAAGAATGATTTGGGGTAAGAAAAACCGATTTCCTTCTTTAGTAGGGCCTTAAGAGATGCTCCTCTCAAATATAACATCATGGAGAAGCAAGCCTTAGCATTAGTGAAAGCATTAAAGGAATTTAGAGTCTACATTATACACTCTCACTTAATTTATTTTATTCCACATACTGTTTTCAAGGACATTCTAAGTCAAGAGCCTGATGGTAAAAGGGGAAAATAGATTGCAAACATTCTGAAATATGACTTAGAAATCAGGCCTACCAAACTAGTCAAAGGGCAAGGATTAGCTAAAATTATGGCTGAGTCTAACTTCCAAGCACTGGATATGAACATGGTGGATGTGTTGGAAGAAATAGAAGAATCTACTGCTCCTTTCATTGAAGAAAAATTTCTGAATTCTCCTTGGTATGCTGACATTATTTATGTGCTTTTGTATTTAAATCCTCCTCCTTATTTATCTAAAACTAAAGCTAGATTTTTGAAACATAAAGCTTTGAGTTATTGCATCTTAGATGGGGTATTATACTGGAAAAATTTTGTTGGAATTTTGCTTAAATGTTTACTTGAAGATGATGCAGGAAAAATAATGTGTGAACTGCATGAAAGAGATTGTGGAGGACACCTCTATTGGAAGGCCACAGAAAAAAAAATTCTTAGGTCTGGTCATTATTGGCCTACCCTTTTCCCAGACACTCAAAATTTTATCATGTCTTGCCATAAGTGTCAAATTTTTGATGCCAAGAGAAAACTCCTTCCCTTACCTTTACATCCTATCACTATTGAGGCACCCTTTCAACAATGGGGTTTAGACTTCATTGGGAAAATTCACCCATCTTCATCAGCCCAACACAAGTGGATCCTCACTGCCACTGACTTCTTTACCAAGTGGATAGAAGCTATACCCTCTAGGAATGTTACTGACTCTGTCATTATCAAGTTACTTGAAACAAATATCCTATCTATATTTGGTTGTCTAAGAAAAATCATAACAGATAATGCTGCTGCTTTTAAATCCAAAAGAATGGTTGATTTTTGTCACAAATACCACATTACCTTAGGCCACTCTACTGCCTACTATCCCCAAGGAAATGTATTAGCTGAATCTTCTAATAAGAGCCTCATCGATATCATCAAGAAGCTGTTGGAGCAGAATCAGAAATCATGGCACAATAAGCTGGTTCATGCCTTATGGGTTGATAGATTGACTACCAAAAAGTCAATTAATATGTCCCCTTATCAGCTGGTCTATGGAATGGATGCAGTCTTTCCCACTTCATTAGGAGTTCCAGTCATGAAACTCCTCCAAGAAGTGCAGATTGAGGAAAATGATATGTAGAGAAAAATAAACCAAACAATCCATTTACAACAGACTAGCGAAGAAGTCTATGAAAGAACGCAGTTAGTCCAAGAAAATATAAAGAAGATATTTGACAAGAGGACTAATGAAAACAATTTCCAAGTTGGAAATGTTGTTCTTAAATGGGATTCAAGAAGAGAAGAGAAGGGAAAACATGGCAAGTTTGAGAACTTGTGGAAAGGTCCCTATATTATTCATGCTGAGAGGGATCACAATGCATTTTTCTTGAAATAATTGAATGGAGAAGATCTGTATGGAGGTCCTGTCAATGGTAGGATGCTAAAGCATTACTTCTTCCAAGAGTCATGAGTTTCAAAGCATTTTATTTCTCATTGTAAATATCATAGTCTGAACATTGCATTCAAAGTTAGAAAAAACAAAAATACAAAAACAATAGAAAGAGAAAAGAGGGCAGATTATAAAAACAAAAAAGGTACAGCCCCATACCAAAAAGAGAAACAAAATATGAAAGTGTGCAAGCTCAAATGCCACTCCTAAAAAACACACTCCTAGTTAGTCATACAGCCTAATCATGACTAATTAGTTTTCAATTTACTGCTGATAGGTTAGTAAAATTAGATTTGCCAAACAACTTAATCTTGGCTTATCAGTTAGGTAGATTAGGATAGAAAATAAAGGTTCAAACAAGCTAAAAATTTGAACCAAAGTTTCCATAAGAAGAATGACTCCAATCTGTTTAAACCGTGAGTCAAAGATAGAAGTAAACTGATTCTGATATGCTCAAAATTTAAACCAGATAACAAAGGAAAAACAACTCAAATAAACTAAAAAACAGAGCTAAAGAAAAGAGAAGGTCATGCTTAGAACTTTCAGATCTTAAGCCTTCACTATCGGGATTTACTTTTATGCAAATAATTATCTATGTGCAGCTTGTTTTTTAAGCCATAGATCAAAGCAAGTCAAACAACTTAATCTTGGCTTGACTGTTTTTAAATTTTTGTCTTAGAAATTAGAGAATAAAAATCTGTTAGACAGTCTAATCCTAACAGATAGTAGTTAGGTAGAAAATTTATGAATTCAACTGCTTAATCTGGATTCATGGAGAAATAAGGTTAGACTTAGATTAGTTTTTTACTTTCAAAAGAATAAATGTTGTTGAAGAGAGTTTGCTAGTCTAAATGCACTCTGAAAAGAAGAAAAAATGTTAGAATCATTAAGAATGGGTAGGTAGACATGATTGTTTTGATAGAATTCCATTATTTCAAATTGCTGCAGAGATCATCAAAAATAAAGGATGCTACCCAATGGATCAAGGCACTGGTTTATTAGAGACCAGAAATTTGCAACTGAGGTTCTAGACACCTGAAGAACCAGTTGTATTCCCCAAGTGGAGCCATTGTTAGCCACCTATAAAAAATTTTATACCAAGAGGTGGCTAATTTTGTTCTTCAAAAATCCAAGAGATAATTCCCCTTTGAGAACCTATCATCCTTGAATTTTTATGAAGATAACTAATACTTTTCTTAATCTTCACTGTTGTTTCCCTTTTAAGCCTGAAAATTCTGCTATTTTCCTGAAGAAAGGACTGTTGAAAAACCCACTTTCCCTTCATTTTCCTCCTCCTTACATTCATAATTAACCTTCATTTTTATTCCCTTTTTCTCATAAAATTCCTCCATTTTCCTTGTTTCTTGTTTTCCATTCATAAAAACCCCTTTGGTAAGGTTTAAAACTCATTTTTTAACCTTATTGGAACCCCCAAAACCCTTTAAAAATCCGTGAAAAACCATAAAAAAATAGCCTTTTTTAACTATAGGCTTAAGCCCCTTTGAGCTAAGCTATTAAACCACTTCCCCATCATATACCCACGCGCTAGAACCAAGCACTAAGTCCAAAAGTGCTTATCACATCAGAAATTCTGACGAGCGCAAGTCTTTTTGTTATATAAAACCCCCGATGCTGATGAACCCATTTGTTATAAACCCCCAACCTCCGCTTCCCTCCATATAACCCAAGAGCCAGCAATTGGGCACTAAATCTCATAAATAAACCCTTCCTGGACGCATTTTTCCTTTCTAAATTCATAAAAACTTATTTGTTCTATGCTATAAAGGGTTCCGTCGGTTCACAGTTTTAACGAATCCTAACTGTTGATCTAAAACCAATCAACGGCCTACGTAATCTCGCATCGGAGATTTCCATAGAGTGCATTTAAATTTTTTATTTCCCCTTTCCAATTTACTCCTTCCGAAGGATCCTCAACTGTTGATCTTCCCCTCCAAATCAAGATCCAACAGCCCGCATCACTCCATCCAATAGCCCATCCCTCCGCCTTTTGGACCTCCGATTCATTCCCTGCCATTAATCTAGTCCTCAGATCAATGGTCCACATCTAATCGCATCGGTGCTCTTTGCTCTTATGCCCCCTGTTAGCCCCCTATAAATTTTTGACAAGCAAACATGGGGCTAAAATGTTGTTTGAGTCTTCAAGGCTTGCATTTCCCTTGAAAACACATCATCCTTGAAGCCTCCTTGTGCCTTTTGTTCTTTTACAAGTCCTCACTGCTATTTCCAGGTATAAAGCTTCTCTGTTGTGAAGAAAAATACCTAAAAGGCCTCCTGTTCCTCTTTTTCCATCTCCATTAAGCCTCCATTTCCTCCTATTTTATTTCCACTAAACCCCACATTCCACCCCCTATTTTCCCCTTTTAAATTTCCCTCATTAACCCTCTAAATCCCCCCTAAACCCTATTTAAGCCTTATGATATCCCTTCATTTTTCCAAATAGCCCCTTTCTCCCTCTATCGTTACCCCATTTTGGCCTTGAATTTTATTGAAAATGGGCCAAAAAACCCACATTCGGACATATATGGGTCTTGTTAGCCCCCTATGAAATTATTGACAAGCAAGATGGGGGCTATGTCATTTTGGAGACCTTCAAGGAATGCATCTCCCTTGAAGACACATCATCCTTGAGGTCTCTCTGTGTTGTGCCTTGTACAAATCCCCTCTACTGATTTCCCATCTCAGAGCTTTCATTTATCCCTTGTTCCCCTGCAAAATGTCCGTTTTTTCCCTTTGTCCCTTTTGCTATCACAGTGCCCTTGTTCCCTTCTATTTCCCCTAAAATCCCACCATTATCCTCAATTGCCCCAGAATTCCCCCATCTCCCTACCGTTACCCTTTCTAGCCTTTAATTCCATTTAAAATGGCTTTAAAACCCACTTTCCGACTATATAAATCCTAGCTCCTTTTCTTCTAAGCCCCGCATCCCCTTTCTACCATGTAACCGGAGCTGTGACCAAAGAAATAAACCCGAAGGCGCTCATCGTATTTGTTTTTCGGGCGAATTTCCACCCGTCGATCTTGTCTGATCAGATGATCCTCGTGGTCCCCGCCGCACTGTTCATAAACCACTTGTTTATTCCACACTGCATTTGGGCACTGGGCGATATTACCCGATAGCCCAGCGATTCCACAAGCCGCCCACTGCGTGTCCCATGTACAACAACGAAACTGCTTTCTCCCCGCGCATTAACTTTCGTTCCAAATCACGCAGCGAAATCCACACCGGCCATCTGATCTCGAGCGCTGCATCCAACGGTTGTTGGTCATCCAAGCTGCGCATCGCTTAACCCAGTCCGTCGCATCCGCCGTTGACCATTCTGCCGTCGCCCAGGCCTCCACATCATCCGTCCACGTGTATTCCCCGTACATTCGCTTGATCTATTGCATACATTCGTTTAAATTCGTGTTCTTTAATGTTTTTCGGTCAAATTTATCCCGTGGACCACCCGACCTCTACTAGAACGATGTATCACTGTTGTCCGCAACTTTCTCCCTTGTTCGTCATCTGCATGGCCATCTTCTACAGCCACACCTCATCCGTCACCCCATTAATGGTTTTCTTCATAGTTTCCGTGTTTTGCAGGATTGAAAATGATAAAGACCGCCATAATGTGCAGCCTCTACACAGTGACAGTGAAATCAAGAAAGATCATCTTCAGCAGCGGGAATGTATGGAAAATGACCCGGGAAGATGAACACGGGACATGCATTAAAGAGAACAGGGTTTAAACTTTATAAAAGTCTCCCAGCGCCATTAAAAGCTCGAGCTAACCTGTCAGAGGCCAAAAGGAACGGCAAAGCGTTCAGTACGAAGCAAAAGAGATTAAGGCATCCTAAAGAAGATCTAGAGCCTTGAAATAGCAAGTTTAAAAGAAAAAGCATCAGTTTGTAGATCCAGAAGATCAATCAAGAGATCCTGAGCACGAGTATAAGGTAACATCGGGGTTATTCATTATCAGAATGTTTTTCCTCAAGTATAGGGCACCCATACAGTTTTTAATATGCGCAATATCCCTGAAGGAAATCCCACCATTACAGCAGTTCAGAACCATCGGAGCATTTAAATGATAGACCTCTCGGTAGTTTATTTTACTTTGTTTAAATCATAGGTACAACACCGTAGCCAAAATGTCCAAATCATATCCAGAGAAGATCACTCCAGCACAAGGAGGTGATAGAAAATCAAATACTCAGCAGTCAAACAGAATGGGTTTCGGCCCTGCATTCATTTCTGTGTTTAATGTTACATTTAGTGGTCACCCACCCCCTTGGTCGGTCTTCTGTTCATCTCCAGCTATAAAGCACAAAAAGAATCATTATAATGGTTGTTGTTGGTTGTTGATGAGATATCAGTGAAACGCAAGCATTTTCCTCTTGAGAGAAGTTCTTTGTGTAATATTGTAAGATAGGCTGAGATTTGATGTATTCAGACTGAATGTTCGAGCTATGGGCTATGATGTACCTAATTGGTGTTGTTTTTAATATAACAAGCATGTTTCTTTGGATCCTGATCTTAAGCAGCTGGTGATGTTTTTCTTTCTTCGTATTTGTTATTGAATTGATTTCATTTCATCATGTTTCTATTGGCTCGCATCAGAAGTTTGGCATAAGATTTACCCTTGATAGGTACCTTATGTTGCTGCTCTCCTAGCCTTTTATGTTTTCTGCTTATATGTGTATCTGAATATCCATTTTAATTGATTTAACCAGTGCAGTGGATGCTATTTCCTACTCTCTGATGTATGAATTAATGAAGTCCATGTTTAGATGTTCTTGTTAGGATTTAGTTGGATGTGTTGAGAACACTGGGAGGTCTAGACTACCACCTCCGCCTCACTAGGATCTTTCCATCCCAATTGACCCTCTCTAAGATCCCTTGTCTTGCCACTAATTTTGTCCAAGAAGGTCTGGATTTAAATGACCTTGACCTGATCTATAGATAGGATTGGATGGTTCCCCCCTTTCATTTACAGTCCTTAATGTCCCATTCCAAATATCATCTTTAAGATCCAATTGCTCTAGATGACTAGCCCAACTGAAAGCTTGCACATTGATTACAAATAAATCCTTTCTTGACTCCATTGCCCAATGGCCTTGATATTCCCTGAGTTGTTTGTCTCAGCCTAATCCCTTCTGTAATCATCCTTGTCTTATATTGGATCCTTCCATTCCTGGTTTCCAACAACCAAACACAAACCATGAAACAAACAACCCTGAGCCCATAACTAGCCTAAAACCTTAACATTTGAGCTTCAAAGACATAAAAACCTTTGGCTATCATAGAGAGATCCCTCTCTAGACCTAGTAGGGCTAGATCCTAAGGTTTGAAAGTGGTTCTATGTTGTCTCATCTTTTGGTCTTGTCAACCTAGCCAAAACATGGGAACCCCAACATGATGGCGACTCCGCTGGGGAGCTGAGTGCATTTCACCTTAAACATTTTTAAAGACTCAGAAGCCTAGAACTTTGGTTAGGTTGACAGTAAGCCTTTCCTTTCTTGAATCGACCTCCATTATCAAATATCCACCACACTCAAGGACAGAGCCTAGAAAGGGCCAGGTAGCCTCCGGATCTCACACTCTTCGAAGGTGACATATCTGGTAAACGCCCTCCCAGTCGATCTCTGGTTGGAGTTTGCTGTTTCTGAGGAGATTTCTGAAAGGTGATAGTGCCTGAGCACTATGGTGGACAGTGTGACCCCTTGGATACACCCTAAAACCCTCCACCTGGCGACTCCATTATTCCTAAACGAAAAGACTCCATTGGTGACCAGTAGGCCTGCTGATTAATTTGGTTTCACGATAGACTCTACTGGGAGACCTGCCTCTGAGACAACATCAACCAGAGAAGAAGTAATGAGTAGGGTTAAGCTGCTTGGCTGGGAAACGTCATTCTAGCTTTCAGAACCATTCACACAAGAGCTTATCCCAACCCTAACCCACCTGAAATAGTTGACAATCCGGAGAGTATCCTCAAGGGAACTCCTACACTTAAAATACCAACTATTTCCACCCACATCCATAGAGCTAATTCTGCACCGGAAGACCTAGCAGCTCTATCACTTTCTCCTCTTGACCTAGATCCTCCAAACAGATTACCCAGAACTAGGTCATTCAATCACCTAGACCAGCAAGACCTTATGCCTCACAGTACACCATCTCACAGTGGTCAGCACTCTAGGGACAGCGGAACCCCTCCATCTACACCACCTGATATCCATTTCATTCAAAACTTGGGGCTCTCCCACCCTAGATCTACTCAAAAGAATTTTGCTGGTCCTAATATCCCTATCATCCAAATACCAGCAACTCAAGCCAACCCTATACCTCATCAGAACATTATTATGGCAGCTTGGTACGCACCTTTAGTTTTACCACAGCCCTTGCTACCCTTACCCAATGATTATCAGTCAAAAATCCCACATTTCAATGCTAAAGAATCCATCACAGCTCAGCAACATGTAGATAAGATGGAGGATTCTTTTGATTACATGGAAATTGATGATGAAACAATCAAAATGAGAATCTTCGCCCAGAGCCTAGGGGGTGATGTAAGGAAATGGTTTAAAAGCTTACCCCCTGGCAGTATCCAAGATCTCCCTACATTATATTGAACCTTCATAGACAAATGGGAAGTGAGAGAAAACCCTCGCCAGCTCCTAGCAAAATACATGTCCCTTAAGAGGAATGTGGGAGAGAGTGTACATGATTACACCACTAGATTCAATAGCATTTACAATGCTCCCCCCCCACACATGAAACCTCCACAAGGTATGGCCCTGGCCAAATATCCTGATGGATTTGATGCTGACATGGCTTATGAGCTTAGAGATAAAGAGTACACCACATTAGAAGACATGCAAAAAGGAGCCATAACCATAGAAGCAAACTTGATGGAAAAAATGGCAAGATTGAAAGCTGAGAAAAGGGTAACATATAGGGATGACACCGTAGCTTCCACTTTGGACCCAAACTATGACAGACTATCTAAAAATGTGGATAAGCTACAACAAATGATGGAAAAAATGGTTGTCACAATTAGCAATCAGAATAGAAACCAGAACCAAAATCAGAACCAAAACTTTAGAAGAAATAAAAATGCTCCCAATAGACAAAAAGAAGCAGACCAACAAGTTATTCCCCCATTCCAAAACTTTTTAGATGAAGATGAGGGAATCATTGAAGAGTCTGAAGGGACTAGAATAAACATGTTTGAAACAAAAGACTCAGTCCTTAACTATGATTAAGGGGAAGACTAGCCCTCACCTTCATACTGGGATGAGGAATGGTTAGAAACTGAAGATTACAGATTAGGATTTGAAAATGCCATGTTATAGGTCAGGGAACAATATGAGCTTAGGAGAAAAAAGAACCAAGATACTCCCAAACCAAAGACTCCTTGGGTAACCATCAATAAAAGACCTGACAAAACTTCTAAAGCATCTGCTGCAAGTAACAAATTAGCAGCTGAAAGTTCTGGTAAACACAAGGAAAAGGACAACCAAGACACTGAAAAACAAAGCCAGCCAACCAGCATCGCTAGCACAGCAGTTAGTGCTCCTGATAAAATGATTCCTAACCCTGTATATAGTGAGAAATCACAAACTGATACGGCTGCTAAGGCAGTAGTAAATAAAACAGAGTTGAGCACTCCAAAGACACAGTCCACTTTCAATTTAGAGAGTGAGATTGTAAAAATCAAAATCTCTGTCCCACTCTCTGAGCTGGCCACTCAGGATGTATATAAAGGCCAAATTTTGAAAGCATTGAATCTGGGGGAAAATAATGATACTGTAAATTTGAATGATGATCAACCTGCCCTCCTATTTGGTCCAAATATTGAGGGAAAGTTTCAGGAAGGGGTAGTTCCACCATTTTATGTCAGTCTTAACATTCATGACAAAATAATCCACAATGCCATGCACGATTCTAAAGCATCACACAATTTAATGCCTAAGGTAGTGATGGAAAGGCTAGGCCTAGAAATAACACGACCCTACAAAGATCTATACTCATTCGACTCTAGCAGAGTAAAATGCCTAGGCCTAATCAAAGACTTATGTGTGAGCTTGACCCAGATCCCAGCTAAATGTATGGTCATGGATGTGGTGGTGGCAGATGTGCCACCCAAGTATGGCATGCTACTATCTAGATCATGGGGAGCCAAACTACAAGGAAAAATGCAGATGGATGGCTCATATGCCACTATCCCTATATTTGGCCAACTGAGAAGACTGTATAGAGAGTTCCAGATGAAATTCCTAGTCAGTAGCCCCGACAAACCTAAAAATTCACCATTATACTCTATACACACAGACCTGGATTCTTTCATTCTTTATAACGATCAGTCTTTAGGAGAGCTAGAACTTGAATGTAGAAATACAAACAATAACACAGAACCCATGGAATTTAGCATAATTCTACCCTAGAAGAATACAATGAAGAAAACCATGGGCAGGATAATGAAAACGAAGCTCAGAATGAACCAGAGACACAATGCAGTTAGCCTATTAGTCACACCTCTCAAACTAACACACCACGTGAAGAACGAGACAACCCACAACCTAGTACAGACCCCACAATGCAACACAATGGTGAACCCCTGTAGGAAATGAATTTCGATGGGTCCTGTACTAGGAAAAATGCTGGAGTAGGGGTGTGGCTACGTAACACAGAAAATAACCACGCAGAGAGCCATGCTATGAATTTGCATTTCAAATGCACAAATACTATTGCAGAATATGAGGCTCTCATCTTGGGTCTGAACCTATTGAAAAAATTAGGAGCCCATAGGATAGCTGTGAGAGGAGACTCCTTGTTAGTAATCAAGCAGGTGAATGGTGAATATACGGCAAAGCATCCTCGACTTAGAGCGTCCAGGAATGATGTAGTAGATTTATTGAAAACCTTTGTCGAATATGAATTGGTATTTGTGCCTAGGAGTCAAAACATCATTGCAAATGGATTAGCTTTCCTAGCTAGTTCATATCCTAAGACTCCCCTTGACCAACAAATCATCATTCAAACCAAGTTCAGACCTGCAGTGCCAGACAACGAAAAATATTGGCAGGTCTTTGAAGGAGACAGACAGATCAAAGATTTCCTAGTGGGCAGGAATGAGTTTGAATTTTCTGATTCGGACTCAAAATCTGATGACAGCTGCCCAAGTGAGGATCCCCCAGATGAACAAGAAACACCCTGTAATGCAGAAATAAACACCTTTTCTGAGAAAACTAGAAATCCAACCGAAAAATGCGAAAACGTAGAAAATGAGGAAATGGAGGTGTTGTAGGCCAGAGATAAGAATATACCCAGAGGCCTGGCACCCCTTGAAGACCTTTTTGACTTTTATGACGTAGAAAAAAGGCCCTCTATAGAACATGCAGACTCAGATGTCGAAGAATGCAACATAGGCACTGAAGATAAGCCTAAAAGGATAAAACTGGCTAAGTCTATACCTGCAGACATGAAGAAAAAATACATTGACCTGTTTAAGGAATTTAGTGATGTGTTTGCATGGAGCTATGAAGACTTAAAGGCCTATGACACCAACATCATACAGCACAAGATACCCTTGAAGGAAAATTAGAAGCCTTTCAGACAAAAACTCCGTAGGATCAATCCAAAATAATTGCCTGCAGTGGAAAAGGAGATCAAAAAGATGTATGATGCAGGCATAATAGTTCCCGTAAGTTTTTCTGATTGGGTGTCAAACTTGGTGGCGGTGAGAAAGAAAACCGGGGAGATCATGCTATGCATAGACTTCAAAAACCTCAACAGAGCCTCCCTGAAAGACAACTACCCTTTTCCTAGAATGGAACATATCCTATAGAAGGTAGTGGGCTCTAAGAGAATCTCTCTGCTTGATGGTTTTTCAGGATACAACCAAGTTCTGGTACTCCCAGAAGATCAACTCAAAATAGCTTTTACCACTCCATCGGGCACCTTCATGTATGTGAAAATGCCTTTTGGACTGATGAATGCTGGAGCTACCTTCCAGAGAGCGATGGATATAGCTTTCTCAGATGAGATAGGACACTTCATAGTTATCTACTTGGATGACTTGACTATTTTTTCTAAAACTGAAGAAGAACATTTGAAACATCTGAGGAATGTCTTTGAAAAAAGTAGAAGGTACGATCTGTCCTTAAATCCAAAGAAAACTATTTTTGGGCTGCAGGAAGGTAAAATTCTTGGCCACATCATATCTGAGAAAGGGATTAGGATAGACCCACAGTGAGTTGAGGGAATACTGCAAATTACACATCCGAGAAACATCAAGGAGTTACAGTCCTTCATAGGGAAGATCAATTTCCTTAGGAGATTTATTCCCAATCTTGCCGAGCATCTTAGGAAAATGACCAACATGCTAAAGAAAGATGCAGAAATTAAGTGGACTGTTGAAGCCAAGAAATATTTTGAGTCAGTAAAACGTGCACTCGCACGGGCCCCTGTACTTATCAACCCAAAATTCTCAAAAGATTTTCTGATCTTTTCCTTTGCCTCTGAACACACAGTAGCTGTCGTCTTGCTTCAAAGGAATTCAGAAGGGCATGAAAAACCAATTGCCTTCTTTAGCAAAGCCTTGAGGGATGCACCCTTAAAGTACAACATTATGGAAAAGCAGGCCTATGCCCTGGTAAAGGCCTTAAAAGACTTTAGGGTGTACATTCTGCATTCTCACACCATTGCTTATGTGCCAAGTATAGTGGTCAAAGATATCTTGTCCCAAGACCCTGATGGGAAAAGGGGAAAATGGATTGCTACAATCCTGGAATACGACCTCGAAATAAAACCCACCAAACTAATCAAAGGTCAAGGCCTGGCCCAGTTAATGGATGAATCAAACATGCAGGCCCTTGACATTAACATTAACATGCAGGCCCTTGAACTCTCCTTGGTATTCCGATATCCTTTATGTTCTCACTAATCTCAATGCCCCTCCAGAACTGTCCAAAACCAAGGCCATATTCATAAAGCTCAAAGCCAGAAATTACTGCATCATGAATGAAAACCTATATTGGAAAAATCCAAACGGCCTATTACTAAAATGTTTGTCTGAAACTGAAGCCGAAAGAGTCAAACAAGAACTCCATGTTGGGGAGTGTGGAGGCCACCTAAGTTGGAAAGCCACTGCAAGTAAGATACTCAGGGCTGGTTACTATTGGCCTACACTCTTCGGTGATGTCCATAAAATGATAACTGCTTGTCATAAATGCCAAATTTTTTAGGGCAGAAAAAAGCTCCTTCCCCTCCCTTTACAAGCTATCACCGTAGAAGGTCCCTTCATGTAATGGGGCCTAGACTTTATTGGGTAAATTCACCCTTATTCTTCTGGGCAACACAAATGGATCCTAACTGCTACAGATTACTTCACCAAATGGATAGAAGCCATACCCACTAGGAATGCCACTGATTCTGTCATCATTAGGTTCCTAGAGGACTTCATCTTATCTCGGTTTGGCTATCCAAGGAAAATAATCACTGACAATGTTGTTGCTTTTGGATCCAAAAGAATGATTGATTTCTGTCACAGGTACGGAATAGCACTTGGCCATTCAACTACCTATTACCCCCAGGGTAATGGATTGGCTGAATCATCTAACAAAATCCTGGTCACAATCATCAAAAAGTTGCTGGAAGAGAATAAAAAGTCATGGCATAAAAAGTTGGTACATGCTCTGTGGGCTAACAAGCTCACCACGAAAAAATCTATTGGCATGTCACCATTCCAGCTGGTTTACGGAATAGAAGCAGTTTTTCCTACAAGCCTTGGAGTTCCAGTGATTAAGCTTGTCCAGGAGATTCAGACAGAGGAAAACAGTATCGTGAGAAGAATCAATGAAACTATCCATCTGCAGCAAACAAGGGAGCATGTTTATAACAGAGCAGTCAGAGTACAAGAAAGTATAAAAAGGCATTTTGACAAAAGAGCCAAAGCTTCAGATTTCAAGGTTGGAGATAAAGTTCTGAAATGGGATTCAAGGAGAGATGAAAAAGGTAAACATGGAAATTTTGATAGCTTGTGGCAGGGTTCATATATCATCCAAGCCATTGTGGGCCCTAATGCATTTTTCTTACAAGAAATTGATGGTACAGAGCTGTTTGGGGGTCCTGTCAATGGCAGGATACTCAAGCACTACTTCTACTGAATTTCAGTTTCCAGTTTCATTCTCCATTGTATATATCATTGCAGTTTTATTTTTTTATTTTTTAAAAGGAGAGGTTCAGACATGCTCAAAACTTGAACCTCCGAAAGGCAAAAGGAGTGGCTCAAACGTGATCAAAATTTGAGCCAAAAGAAGTAGAACAGATGGTCCTGATATGCTCAAAACCTGGACCAATAGTGAAATAAGAATCGGCTCTAACATGTCCAAAACCAGAGCAGGAATGAACAAAGGAAGTGACTCTAATTTTCTCAAAACCCGAGTCACAAGAAAAGAAGGATGTCTCAAAACTGCAGATTTCATGCCTTCGCAGTTTTGTCTTCAGTTTTCCACAAGTATTCACTCCAGCAAGTCAAACAGTCTAATCCTGGCTTGGATTTTTTTCAATTTCCTGATTTAGAATGTAGGCGAAGAAATCTGTTGGACAATCTAATCCCAGCAGATGTTAGATTAGGTAGAGAAGCATATGAGGCCAACAGTCTAATCTGGTCTCATGGAGAAATAAGGGTAGATTTAGAATAGGTTTGTTTTTGTTTTGAAAATAAAATGTAAAGGGTTTGCTAGCTCAAATGCACCCAAAGGGAAATTTTAGAACTGTAGTCTAGGTAGGTAGATTGGTTAGGAAATATTTCTGCTGATTTGTGTCTTTAACATACTGTGGCAACTGAAAATTGAAGAAAAGAGGGATGTGCCAAGCAGCAGGCATCTGCCCTACTCCAAAGATCATCTCTGGTTTCTTGACTCCTTCAAGAAGAAGCCATCCCCATGTGGAGCCACTGTTAGCCCCCTATGAAATTCTTGACAAGCAAGCTGGGGGCTATGTCATTTTGGAGACCTTCAAGGAATGCATCTCCCTTGAAGACACATCATCCTTGAGGTCTCTCTGTGTTGTGCCTTGTACAAAACCCCTCTACTCATTTCCCATCTCAGAGCTTTCATTTATCCCTTGTGCCCCTGCAAAATGTCCCTTTTTTCCCTTTGTCCCTTTCGTTGTCACAGTGCCCTTGTTCCCTTCTATTTCCCCTAAAATCCCACCATTATCCTCAATTGCCACAGAATTTCCCCATCTCCCTACCGTTACCCTTTCTAGCCTTTAATTCCATTTAAAATGGCTTTAAAACCCACTTTCCGACTGTATAAAGCCTAGCTCCTTTTCTTCTAAGCCTCGCATCCCCTTTCTACCATGTAACCAGAGCCGTGACCAAAGCAATAAACCCGAAGGCACTCATCGTATTTGTTTTTCGGGAGAATTTCCACCCGTCGATCTTGTCTGATCGGACGATCCTCGTGGTCCCCGCCGCACTGTTCATAAACCACTTGTTTACTCCGCACCGCCTTTGGGCGCTGGGCAGTATTACCCGATAGCCCAACGATTCCACAGGCCGCCCGTCGCGTGTCCCCTGTACGACATCGAAACCGCTTTCTCCCCGCACATTAAATTTCGTTCCAAATCACGCAGTGAAATCCACACTGGCCATCCGATCTCGAGCGCCACATCCAACGGTCGTTGGTCATCCAAGCTGCGCATCGCTTAACCCAGTCCGTCGCATCCGCCGTTGACCATTCCGTCGTCGCCCAGGCCTCCACATCATCCCTCCATGTGTATTCCCCGTACATTCACCTGGTCTATTGCATACATTAGTTTAAATTCATGTTCTTTAATGTTTTTTGGTCAAATTTATCCCGCGGACCACCCGACCTCTACCAGAATGATGTATCACTATTGTCCGCAACTTTCTCCCCTGTTCTTCATCTGCATGGCCATCTTCTGCAGCCACACCTCATCTGCCACCCCATTAATGGTTTTCTTCATAGTTTCCATGTTTTGCAGGATTGAAAATGATAAAGACCGCCATAATGTGCAGCCTCTGCACAACGACAGTGAAATCAAGAAAAATCATTTTCAGTAGCGGGAATGTATGGAAAATGACCCGGGAAGATGAACGCGGGACATGCATTAAAGAGAACAGGGTTTAAACTTTATAAAAGTCTCCCAGCACCATTAAAATATTCAGCTAACCTATCAGAGGCCAAAACGGAACGGCAAAGTGTTCAGTACGAAGCAAAAGAGATTAAGGCATCCTAAAGAAGATCTGTAGCCTTGAAACAACAAGTTTAAAAGACAAAGCATCAGTTTGTAGATCCCGAAGATCAATCAAGAGATCCTGAGCACAAGTATAAGGTAACATCAGAGTTATTCATCAGCAGAATGTTTTTCCTCAAGTACAAGGCACCCATACATTTTTTAATATGCGCAATGTCCCTGAAGGAAATCCCACCATGACAACAGTTCAAAACCAACGGAGCATTTAAATGACAGACCTCTCGGTAGTTTATTTTACTTTGTTTAAATCATAGGTACAACACCACAGCCAAAATGTCCAAATCATATCCAGAGAAGATCACTCCAGCACAAGGAGGTGATAGAAAATCAAATACTCAGCAGTCAAACAGAATGGGTTTCGGCCCTGCATTCATTTATGTGTTTAATGTTACATTTAGTGGTCACCTACCCCCTCGGTCGGTCTTCTGTTCATCTTCAGCTATAATGCACAAAAAGAATCATTGTAATGGTTGTTGTTGGTTGTTGATGAGATATCAGTGAAACACAAGCATTTTCCTCTTGAGACAAGTTCTCTGTGTAATATTGTAAGATAGGCTGCGATTTGATGTATTCAGACTGAATGTTCGAGCTATGGGCTATGATGTACCTGATTGGTGTTGTTTTTAATATAACAAGCATGTTTCTTTGGATCCTGATCTTAAGCAGCTGGTGATGTTTTTCTTTCTCCATATTTGTGATTGACTTGCTTTCATTTCATCATGTTTCTACTGGCTTGCATCAGAAGTTTGGCATAAGATTTACCCTTGATAGGTACCTTATGTTGCTGCTCTCCCAGCCTTTTATGTTTTCTGCTTATATGTGTATCTGAATATCAATTTTAATTGATTTAACCAGTGTAGTGGATGTTATTGCCTACTCTCTGATGTATGAATTAATGAAGTCCATGTTTAGATGTTCTTGTTAGGATTTAGTTGGATATGTTGAGAACACTGGGAGGTCTAGACTACCACCTCTGCCTCACTAGGATCTTTCTATCCCAATTGACCCTCTCTAAGATCCCTTGTCTTGCCACTGATTTTGTCCAAGCAGGTCTGGAGTTAAATGACCTCTGACCTGATCTATAGATAGGATTGGATGGTTCCCCCCTTTCATTTTCAGTCCTTAATGTCCCATTCCAAATATCATCTTTAAGATCCAATTACTCTAGATGATTAGCCCAACTGAAAGCTTGCACATTGATTACAAATAAATCCTTTCTTGACTTCATTGCCCAATGGCCTTGATATTCCCTGAGTTGTCTGTCTTAGCCTAATCCCTTCTGTAATGATCCTTGTCTTATATTGGACCCTTCCATTCCTGGTTTCCAACAACCAAACACAAACCATCAAATAAACAACCCTAAGCCCATAACTAGCCTAAAACCTTAACATTTGAGCTTCAAAGACATAAAAACCTTTGGCTGTCGTAGAGAGATCCCTCTCTGAACCTAGGAGGGCTAGATCCTAAGGTCTGAAAGTGGTTCTATGTTGTCTCATCTTTTGGTCTTGTCAACCTGGCCAAAACATGGGAACCCCAACAGGTCTTAGCCCCCTTCGGGCCAGCCCCCTCGACCTTTTCCCCACGTGACCCGAGCGCCAAAACTCGGCGCTAGCTCGAAAGGTGCTTATTGCAAAAATGTATCAGGGGCAAGGTCCACCGTTAATCTACACAGATCTGACGGTTGTCGTAATCCCCACATCGTCCACCGTTCAACCCTTCTCACCACCCCGACCACATATCAACCATCCATTTAACTCGCTGATCCAATGATCCTTTTCCTCTCTGCCTGGTGGTACCCACGCCCGAGTGCTGTGCAGAAACCGACGGTTTCTATCGCACCACCTTTGAAAGGTGGGCGGTAATTTTCATTTGGCCAGCGATGCCATTCACCGCATGACACGCGTCCCACACGCTATTGGAAAACTGCCCCCCCATCACGCATTAACGTTCGTTCGTAGACCTGGAGCGATATCGCTATACACCGTCCGATCTATGACCATCCATTCGACGGTAGTCACACCACGAAGCTGCGCGGGAGTTAACCAAGGAGAACGCGTACCCGGACCCACTATCCATCGCCCCTTGATGCATTTTCAGCCGTCGATCTCCTCTTGAGATCGGATGGTCCAGATTTAACGCACGCCCGCCATTGACCCAGTCTCGCCACGTCATTATTCCACGTGTGTTCGTCATTTATATTGCATTCAAAGGACCCAATATCACTTTTTTGCATTAGAACCCGCTGCATTTCGCCAACTTTCATCGCGACCATCTTCCACTGTGTGCTGCATTTTCCACCGTAATCCTACACTATTCTGCCATTTTACCAGTTTGCACGGCCATTCTCATCGTCCCCACTGCATCCATCCTCCCCTTGCATGGTTTTCTTAATGCATTTCCATGTCTTGCAGGGTTTCGGGTGGCAATAAACCTCCATGATTCATAGTCTCTATCACAATGACAGAGAGCACAGGAAAGGACCATTTTCAGGGGCTGAAATTTTGGAGAAAGCTTGGGAGGTTGCTACAACATGACTTGCATTGAAGAACAGGGTTAAAATCTATCAAACCTCTCCAAAGCCATTAAAACACAGATTTCGCAGTCGGAAGCAAACGTGGAAGCGACAAAGAGTATCAGTGAGGGTTTAAAGGTGTTAGAGCCTGAAAATTAAAGATTAAATTCTCTAATCCTCATTCAAGGAATCAAGGCACAGTGGAAGATTAAAGAAGCACGCAAAACAAAGCTATATCTGCATTTTATGTCATCAGAGTAATTTTCTCCAGAAAGACTACCCTCCAGCGTTCTCCATGCCCCCTCGAGCCCTTAAGAAGCTGAGTACACTGACAGAAGTTTTTGTTACTTTTAGGACCATAGTTATAAGGTATAGAGAGACCTGCAGAACTTTTCTGCCATGTCACTTATTTCAGAAAGCTACCACAGAGTGTCACCAGTCAGATTTCTTTAGAAGAACATAATTGAATTTATAAACAAGATTTCTAGACCATGCTTCAGAGTACACACAGTTAATGAAGAGCCATTTTGCGGAATGGGAATTCGACCTACCTCTCCTCTGTCGTAATGAGATCAATTTAATGAATAACATTTTCTCCTGTTATTCTTTTCCCCTATAAGAATCCCCAAGAAAAAATTGTAAGAGGGGGTTGTTGTTGCTGCTGTTGTAGTCGTAGGGATTGATTCGACTGTTAGAAACAGTTTTGGAAGAGAGTAACAGAGTAGTTTGTAATGTAGTAGGCTGGGAGGAGAAAATTTGGACTGTGTTAGCCATCGAGCTCAGTGTATGTGACTGGTTTTGCATCAATTAATTAAGCAAATTTCACAGGATCCTGGTCTATTACTACAGGTGATGTTTTATCTCTACCTCGTTTATTTACATTTCAATGTTGTTCTTTTTCTTCTAGCTCGCATCAGAAATCTGGCATAGGATTTACCCTTGTTAGGTACCCTATGTTTCTGCTCTTCTTGACTTTAATGTTTTCTGCTAATAGTGAATCTAAGAGTAAATTCAACTAATTTAACCAGTGTAGTGGTTCCATATGCTGCTAGCTGATGTATGAATTCAGGGTTTTCTGCTTGGATGTTCTTGCTGGTGTCAAAGCATTGAAGGTTCAAAGTCCTTCTGTGATCTATAGACCCTAGCTCTGTATTAAACCTTATCTCTTTTTTTCCCTTGGAGCATGCTAAAGATGACCTGGAGTTAAATGACCTCTGGTCCGATCTATAAGCTGCCCCTTTGTCCCTCCATTTGAAAGCTACCTTTGAGTATATCCAAGCAAGCCTGGAGTTAAATGACCTCTGACTTGATCTATAGATAGAAATTGGGTGTCTTTCCATCTTTCACTTTCAATCCTTAATGTTCCATTCCATCATCTATCTAAAAAGATCCTTTAGTGTAGATGACTCGCCCTTTGAAAGCCTTGGCTAGCTGTTTGCATGTAATTACCTTTTCATGACTCCATAGCCCAATGGATGGCACATTCTTAACCTATTCTCTTTTGCTGAAACATCCTACTGCTCTGCTCCTTTCCTTCCATTACCTTCTCAGTTTATGATCTCATGACCCAACCTAGCAACCAACCAACCAAATCATTTTAAACCCCCTTTGTGCTTAATAACTAGCCTAATATCTTAACACTGAGCTTCAAAGACATAAAACCTTTGCTTATATAGAGAGATCCCTCTTTGGACCCAGGAGGGCTAGATCCTGAGGTCTAAAAGTGGTTCTGATGTTGTCTCATCTTTTGGTCTTGCCAATCTGCCCAAAACATGGGAACCTCAACACCCCTGCCGATCGCAAACCTCCGATTGCATCTGGGCCGTCCATGCATCAAGATCCGATGGTCCAGATCAATCCTCCCGACTTTGGTTAAACTCATGAACTCTGCTTTGTAATTTTTTCAGCCAATCTCTGTCATTGATCTCTACAGATCAACGGCCCACACTGACCCTTTCTTCGCCTCATATTTTGTTATATTAACCCGAGATTAAATCTCTGTCGTTGATCTATTTCAATCCAACGACCCATAATAAATCTAATGGGCCCAACTCTCTTGGGTCCTACCCATCCCAGATTTAATCTCCATTGTTCATTCCTATGATCGGATGGTCAACATTCAGACCACCTTCCCCCTGCCCAACATCTTTCCATTTGTGCATCTTACCTGCCGTCACGTGCGATCTGTACCATCAGATCTGCGCCCTTCCATCCAACGACTGGCATCGAGTTTCACATTTTTTCTGCGCCAGAGGTTTAACGCCTAAAAAAAACATGAAAAAAGTGGTTTTCATCTGGACACGTGGTGGGCGGCGGAATGTATCGCATTTTTTTTTGTGAAAATTTGAAACCACTTTGGAGCAACGCGAAAACAGTGGTTTTTATGACCGAAACCACTTTACCCCATTTATATTACGTTTCATTTCATTTTGTCTCTGTCGCTGATCTCTAGAGATCAACTGCCCATATTCAATCTCAACTTTTTAATTTCCCTCCACCCATCCTCCAAGGGATCTCATAGATCAACCTCCGCCATTGATCTCTGAGGCCTATCTCATCCGATGGCCCAGAATTATTCTGAAACCCCAATTCCACTTTTAATACATTTTTCCTCTGCCAAAGGTCTTTTCTCATTTCTCTTCGCATTTTCGCCTATTTTATTATAATGTGGCCCTCTACATTATATTTCCCCCGATAAATCTCGAACGTCGATCTTTGCAGATTGATGGCCCTGACTTAATATCTTGCATTGTTTATCCAACTGCCTCCCTTTCGACCCCCACAAAGCAATCCTCATCGTTGGATGCTTTCATCCAACAGTTGTAATCTAACCCCAGCTTCCAAAGTAGTTAAACCCAAATATGCAGGATTTTCTTAATATTTCTTTGTTTGTGTAGGTTTCAAAGGTTTTTCAAATGTTTTAAAGAAAAATTGAAGGCCAAGGGTGATGGCCCTCCAGGCCTTTGTTCATAAAAAAATAACGTTCCACAGGGTTTCCCATCAACATTTACCGGTGCCCAATGAATGCTGGCAACATTATAAAAGCCCTCTGTGACACCTGCACATCAACAAGACACAACAAAATTTGATCGAGTAAAGAGTATCAGTGTTAAAGACCCAGCCACAGTAGAATTGGAGAATTAAAAGATTATAAACACAGTTTTGAGGGATTATGGCCTAAATCGACGAATCAAAGCCTGATCCACTCAATTAAAGACAGTTCGAAGACTAGGAAATGGAAATTAGGCTTCATTAAGCCTAAAAAATAGAACTCAAGTAAATTAAAGGTGTTTCAGGTTAAAACAATAATATCTATCAGTTCGATAAGCCTACGCTGGCACATCAGGGGCTAATTAAATCCCCCAACTACCACAGAGCCACCCCCAGCCTCAAAGCCATCAAAAGAAGGCCTACTTATTGCCCAATTCAAAGATATTTGCATAAAGATACCTGAACAGTTATTACCAAATAAGGAACATATTTTAAAACTGTGAGGGGAGTTATTGTGAAAGATAAGTAATCCTCGAATTCAATCTTTTTTCCCATTTTAGCCTAAAAGCAACAGAAACAGAGTACATGAAATAGAATCATAATTCAATGCTCTCCTACCTTAGGCCTTGCATGGTTTTCAAGGCTAGGAGTTGCATTTAGTTTAGAATTTATTACATTTCAATCCAAAACTCTTCCACCTCCTCATTTCTTCTATAAATACTTCTAAAGAAGATGAGGATTTGTTGGTTGATTGCTTACTAGTTTTAATACGAAAACTCTATGAAATAATACATAGTCTGTCCAAAGTTGAGGAAGAAATTGAGGTCTTGGAAGCTTGATGATGCTATTACATGCTTGTTGTTGAGAAGGCTCTATCATTGGATCCATGAGCTTGGCTATTGGTGAAGTATTCTGAACTGTTTAATGTTTTCCACTATTTTCATTTTGTTCCATAAAATGCTTACTACATTAGGATGAAAGTTTTAGGCTAAGAAATGACTCTTAGAATCACCTTAGACCTGTTCATCCTTCACTGTTTAATGTTTTCTTCTGCTGAGGTATTTTAGAGTCTTCAATCTCTCTCTTTAGTTCTCATGCTTGTTTATTTCTCTAGTAGTTCAAAGAGATGGTTTCAGCATGATTTATGGTTTTCCCTGCTTGTCTGCTGCCACTTGAAAGCTATTATTGAAGTCTCCCTTTGAAGTATCATTGTTTTAAGTTAGTCAAGGAGGTCTGTCTCGATCATGCCCTTTGTCTTTGCTTGAACAGTTGTTTTGAAGGTCTTTATAGTTGTGATCATAGATGTTTTTATGTGTTCCCTCTTCTATGACCGTAATTATCAGTGAATCTTTTATGTTTTCTAAGTCATTTGAAATAAAATATTTGAGGAAATAGGGTGCTCCCCAAATCTTAGATTTCATTTTGAAAGTTGTCTTGAAGTCATTTTTTGCTTCAAGAATATTTGCATAACTTATGGTTAGCCCTGTCTATCAAATATCTCTTTATTGTTCAAGTTATGTTTTCAAGTTCCCTTTGTTGAGAATTCAAACTCTCTTTCCAAATCATTGATGTTCATCTCATTCAAAAAACCAAAGGATCCTGTGGCCAAGTTAGATTTGCCCTCTAATATCCCACATCCATTGATAAGTTTGTCATAACCTCTTTTTCACTCCATTGCCCAATCAATCTAATGTTTCTCCTTTTTACCTATCTTTCCTAGACCTTTCATGTGCCGCTACGTCCTTGAACCAATCAAACAAACAAATAAACACTTGTACTTAATAACTAGTCTAAAACCAATAGCCAAAGCACACAAGATAAACCTTTGTAAACAAACATTTGAGAGATCCCTCTCTGAGAGCAAGAGGACTAGATACTGTAACTCTAAATATTGGTTCTAATGTTGCCTTGTCTTTTGATTTTCCAAACTATCATAACACGAGACTCCAACACCACTATCAGGCTTGAGGCCAAGCTCTACTTACATTGGCAGTGCTGATCCATTGAGGGTTTTGCTGTCTCTGTAAGATGCAGCAAGTGGGGATCTAGATCTGCAGAGATCTAGTGTATTTTGGAAGCCTCTTTCCATGGAGTGGGTCCTTTGACCTCCTGTAAGAATGTATCATTTATTTGTACTTCAGATATGAAATTTTACAGTACTTTTCTGTGTCATTTGAGCTACAACACTATTCCCATGAGTAGACTGCATTATTTTTGTATGAGGGTTTTCATGGTGTCTTGCTCATAGTTTAGATCAGAGATCTCTAGTGCAGGGCTTTGCCTTCCACTTGGTGATCCATGGATTAGCTTGCTGATCCATGTTCTGTTCAGATCTGATCCATTGTAATGAAACGTTATATTCATAAATTTACTGCAACAATTTCCAGATCTGCAACTTGTTTCTCAGATCTACTCTTATTTATGCATGCTTTTGTCAAAATTCCAAGTGGATCTTGAAGAGGAGACTATATAGCTTCCAGATTTGAAATAGATCTGATGTTTTTCCCAAATATCTATCCTGGATCTAATTTTTAACTTCAAGCTGCTGAAGCTCCAAAAGAATAACATTGTTGAGCCATTTCTGCCAATATACATGTGTTATAGCTCTCTTTTCTAAATATTCTTGTTGTATTGTCTCATGATTTCTACTATAGAATGAAAGAGCTTAATTATAATGCTGATTTGATGCTGTATTACTGAAATGTAAACCTCCTTGCTGATCTCTACTGAACACCTGATAAAACTGTGCAATTTCTGAAGCAGTGTTTGCATTTGGCTGCAACCTCTCTCTTTGGGTGCTTTTTAGCTAGTCTAGTTTTTGGGAGATATTTTTAATGTATCTAAACTGATTTTTTTTAGATAAAATTCCATATATAATTCCCATACAACATAAATAAGAGGAACCAAGTTTTGATCTATGTTATTTTTTCACATTTTTACTTATACAGTGTTTATCTTGAGCACCTTGTTGAATTTCTTGAAAAAGGATCATTACAGTGTCATAGATGAGGGTGCATCCACATGCATCATGTAAAAAATGTTTGGTAGAAGTTAGGTTCTCCTGAAATAAAACCCACTGTCATCACGCTTCGAGCATACGACGGTCGTCCCTCGACCCCCGTCGGCCTCTACAAAAATGTCCCGGTCTGCTTAGCCAAAAAGATGGTCCATATAGACATCAAAGTCTTGGATGCTCACTTGGACTACAACATACTCCTCGGATGGAGTTATATGTATGCCATGTCTTCCATATCCTCCTTCATCTTCCACATTATGATGTTCCCCCACGAGGACTGCATCATTATCGTAGGCTAGCTGACACATAGCGAGAAGCCCCCGCTAACCAACACATATGTAATTATACCCTATGTAGATACAATCTCAGATGGTCTTTCCTGGTACCAAGAATATGGCCCTAGCAAATTCAAACCATCGCCCGTTCTAGGGTCATTCCTAGGACATCCTCCCATTATCCTTGAGGCATCACCTGATGTCACAGGAGCCCCGATGTGCATATTGTCCACATCAAGCACTGAGATTAGTCAGGACACATACTCAAGTAGTAACAACACTGGGGCATTAGCCACGGCAGCCTCTCTAGCCTACGCCACCTCCCAAACCCCTTTCTTCTACCCCCTAGCTGGCTTCGTCTCCCAGCAGGTTTTGGCAACACTAGTATTACCCAACATATCGTTGGCATTCCTAGTTTGGTACCTCATTCCTCCTTCCGGAACAAGAGCCACCCATGTTACTACCATAGGTTTGAAGTTCGTCAGTCCTGAGGAGCCCTCACCCGTCTAAGGAATAGTTGAGACCACCCCTTCAAAGGAAGTTCCCATTGCAAAACCGGTGATGACCATTAGGAAAACCGAGAAGAGAGGAAAGAAGATGGTAACCCTCGCCACTTAATGGGAATCACCAGTCTACACCATATGTGACGTAATCGGTCATCCTACCCATATATGTCTAGATATGGATGAATTAAAACCACTCCTTAGCTCCGAAACAAACATCATGATGCCACGTTCCCATAAAAAGGAACCTACCACAAAAGGTAAAGGAAAAGCACTGGGTACCAATCACACATGCGCTCTCTGTAGAAACTATGGGCACTATACCCACCATTGTCTAGAGATTCCGTGATATAGAAATGCCTTACATGCCATCGAGCGATCATATCAAGAGAATCCCTCCACCCAGGCATGAGGAAATGTACCTCGCACCATCCTATACTTGCAAGAAGAAACAAGGGTTGTAGAAAGACCCCCAGTTATGGCCATCATACATTGCACACTATGCGATGAATGTGGTCACTTCCTCGAAGAATGCGCAGCCCTGGAGCTTATCCACATATGGTATCCAATCGAAAGATTTTACTATGTTGGATTGCAGACAGTGCAATTCACATGTCCATTATGTGCCAACAATCACCTTTTGGAGAATTGTCACTATATACCTCGATTCTGGCTAGCCCTTGCTAGCCTTCACTCGGCCATAGTCTGCCTTTCCCAAGAAGATGAAATGGATGCTGAGTCCATGGGCATCTCCATGACCCAAGAGGATTCGATGAGCGGATCCATCATGTTCTTGAAAGCTGAAGAACAACCCACCAGGGAACCCCTAGTTACCCCCAACCGCTCTCCACAGAGACAACCAAAATGTACATTATGAAAAAAGATAGACTGTGCAGTCGTCCATTGCCCTAATTTATAAGCTTTAAGATGTTGGTTCCCCGTCAGACCTCAAACTGAACTCGATGAAACCTTCATATCAAGGATATTTTTCCTTATATGTTAGGGAAATCATTATGAGTGACACTGTACTTATGCCTCCCAAATTCATCCCACCATTGACATGATTAATACCATAGAGAAGAGACAGGATGAGCTACGAGAATGGAATAAAAAGTACATCGCCAGGTCAATGTCCCCACCCTCGCAATGGTGTATCAGCCAAGATAAGACAACACACCAACAAAGCATAACCCTGGAAAATCTTAGGATAACTTGTGGCCTATGCGATCTGAATGATCACCGAGTCAACCAATGCAGAGAACTCAAGCCTCTTGCAAAAAATCTCTGTATAGTCTCTTCTCTCCCTTAGAAAATTATTTCAAACCAAGAGAATATAATGTGCACTTATTTTTGGATTTGTTCACACTTTCACCATACATTTAAGTGTGTACATATCCCCAAGCTAAGAGTGGCACAAGATGCATTGAGTCTACACTCCACCAAAGAGGTAGACACATCTAAGCCAACGATATAGAAATGGAAGTAGAAGACAACCTCTCCTACACTAGACCCTTTTGAAACATCCACATCAGGAATAGCAAGTAGCATATAATCTCACACTATCTACACCAGTGGCTTAGTGATATCGTGCACCATCTGCATTGGCCAAAATCACACACCAGAGTCATGCCTGCTAATGGAAACATTCAGGAATCTCTATGGTAGGCATAATTTCCGCCAACCATAAATCGACCATCCTAGTGGGGAACCCAACCTTGCGCTCATACAAAATCCCATTACAGAGATTCTTCCCCCGCCAAACACCGATGACACAATCCACCACATACGATTTGTATCATCGCATGCCAAAGATAGGATTACCTCCTGCCCCTCATCCTAGGATTTCCACCTTAGTCCTGTCGCAAAAGATTAAGGTACCTTGCACTTTTGCATTTATTTCTGAAAAATCCCAAATTTTCATGCCACCATCAAACTCCTCAATGACACCCAGCCTCTAAAGGAGCACCTAGTACAACTAGAGCTTGTCGACAAAAATTGACGTCAGTCACTGTAGCACAATGAGGCCCACAAGAAAAGGGTAAAAGCATCATTCGATCACCACATCACCCCTCACTCATTCACTGAGGGAGAATTAGTGCTCTGCTATGATGTCGAAAAAGATGCCTTAGGGCCAGGAAAGTTCGAAACCTTGTGGAAAGGACCCTACATAATTAAAAATTTCCTCTAACAGGGAGCATACATCTTGATAGAATTGGACAAAACCTGTATCAACAACCCCGTCAACGGCCTTTACCTCAAGAAATTATACCCATAAGGGTGTTTGGTCAATTTAGTGTGTCCTAAATTGCTAACATAAATTATCAACCAGGGATTCGTAAGCTGACGAAGTGTGGCGCACTATATGTGCAAGATAACCTATCTCTTACTTTTTGTCGTTTTTGGATTTTTATGAAATTCTAAAAGACAAGTATGGTTATGGATATTCAAGGCAATGATGTCTTTTATAATGATTTACCAACTTGAAACTGAAAAAGGAATTTGAAACATACAATGACAAAACTTGAAAGGAAATGAAAATGTGCTACTGAAATGAAAAAGGTGCTGCTAATCTAATAAATCAAAACAGTGAACTAGTGAGTATGAAACCAAACTATTCTTGCTGCTGTCTAAACACAAAAGAAACTATGCTGAAAGAAATCCAAAAGTTGCAATAAAGTAAATCTAAATCAAATTACATCAACTTTTCTTCTGATCCCTCATCATTAGTCCAGCTATGATTTTCGGAAGTAACCATAAACAACTTGAGTAACTGATATCTAACTTGCAGAAAGTAAACTAATATCAAACCACACATTCATAATCCAACCACCATCACCCACCTGGCCTGAGGTAAATCAGCATTTTTCGTTTATGCACAATTTCATATTCTAAATCTAAAGCGAAACTAATATCAAACCACATATCCCTAATTCAATCCTCACCATCAAATTCGTACTGTGTTTTCTGAGGCAAATCGAAGATGTTAAGAATAAATTATTAATATGGTCTTAATCAGAAGTGAGAAACTAACATCAAACTGCTACATTCATAATACAACTTCTCACCATCAAATTCAAAATTTCATGGCTTTAGGAGGCAATCGAAGATGTTATGCAGCAATGAATACATCTAACTGCAGAAGAAAACTAATATCAAACTACAGATTTACACATGCTAATCCTCTCCACCGCTCCACCGTGGCTTTATAACCGAAATGACATGAGCAATTTAATATATCTAAATATAACTACTGAAGCAAATGTGCAAGACTGAAATAAACAAAGTAATACCGGAATTAAACAAAAACTAAGAAAAAATAAATTAACAGCAGAACAATATTGATTCCATGTCATTAGTCAAAAGATATGCAAATGCCCGGGCTGCCATGAAAAATTATGCTAAAAGCTAGAGCTCAATGGGAGCAATAATGGCAGAAAATGAGACCGAGTGTATAGATCCAGAGTGATCTAATATGCAACAAAAGGTGAAGAATGAAGGGGAAAACCCTCCTATTTATAACAAAATATTGGGTCATTCTAGATCTTGGTGCATGATTAAAATAATGTTAACCAAATCTAGATGCACCTCTATGGAATATTTTATTATTATTTGTTGGAGGGAAAGGGACTTTGACTTGGGTCAAAATCCCTTGATTAGTGAAGAATAAATAAATAAATGATTTATTTATCTTTTTAAGGAAGTGGTTGGGATATAATCAAATAAATAATGATTTATTTGATTAATGGTGGTTGATTTGGTCATATTTAACAAGGAATATTATTTAAATAATTATTCCTAGAAAATAATAAGATAACTGTGGGTTTATCTCATTAATTTCTTTGTTTTTGGGTTAAACATGACTGGGAATAATAATTAAATTATGGTTTAATTAATTATTCCTTTTGGGGTTTTCTAATTAACATAGTGAAAGCAGTTTTACTTGGGGTAAAACTGGTCTTACATGGTGTACTTGGGTCCATCTAATGATGAAGGGTTAGATGACCAAAAAATGGTGTAACAGATTGCCCCCCAGCGTGCGAGTGTCAGGAGCAAATCGTATGACCGAAGTACGTTGTAAAAATACAATCACCAGACAACAAAAGGGGATGTCAGAGAGAGAAGTGTGAGGTAGATAGTGTGCTGAAGGACTAGACCCTGAGGAGACGAGACTCGCAGGTGCAACAAGTCTCTTTTTATGAGAGGGTACCTGTGCTGAAGGCGGCGGGGGAGGCATACCTATGCCCGCCGTGACAAAGTACAAAATAATAGTGTGTCCAGTAAACAAGGGACCGAACCATAGAGTACAGCTGGCATAATCAAGAGCCAGATAAAAATACAATGAAGAGTCTCACATACATGCTGTGCCTGGGATAACAGCCAGGACTAGTACAATAATATCTGAGTACATGAGATAAATACAACCCAAATGCCCTCTGTAAATGGGGAAGGGCTCACAAAATCTGACTGATACATGCAAATCATAGAGGTGCTGCAAGTGGCTAAGGCCAACATCATCAAAATCTGGAGCGGCATCAAAGGCTGCAATGAAGAGGTCATCCGGGCATGTGGGGGGCTACCTGCTGGGCCACCCCCTCATGAGGGCTGAGACATCTCACACACGCCCGGGAATCATCAAGAGCTGCTGCTGGGTCACTGGACTGTCCAGTATACGAATCTCGATCATGCTGAAAGGAGCTGGAGAAGCAGTCAAGTCAAAGGGAGGTAAGAAATCCCCCTGCCTGATCCGAGGCACCGAACAAAAATGGAAGCTGGAACCAAGGTACACCGCCCTCTAGACCTTGCTTCTAGAATAAATGTGCTGAGGTCGACAGAAGGAGGTCCGCCTTAGGTGAGGTAATGAGAGATCCTCAACTAAGGCACGAGAGAAGAGCAATAGAGCGACGGACAGACTGACACTAATGATGATGGTGGAAATGGGAAGGATGGAGTGGCGAATGGACAACTTCCCTTGTTAGAGCATAAAGGGCATGAATGACATGGCAGCGACTGACACAATATCGACGGGGACAGGGGACAGTGGGGCTGAAGGTCATGAGATGCGACACAAGAGAGGAACCAAGCAAAAAGAATGGAGGGCTATAGTAGGGTGTAAAGGGATGCAGGATAGACTCCATGAATGCAATGATGACTCAACTCGGATGCTCTAAGCAAGGGCGACTAGATAGTGCTGCCACACAATAAAGGCCCCAATGGGGGGTCATAGAAACATGAGTACAAGGTGGGCACTCATGACGAAAATCAACACGAACATGGACAAGTAAGGGGGCGATATGGTGCCCCAAGTACAAGTGTCGTAAGTGAGGAAATTTGATTTTAAGGAGCGGTGAAGTGACCCTTCGTGGAAAAAATGTGTCTGGGTGAAGTATCAAATCACCAAAAACTAAGTAAAACCCATTTGAGAGCTCGGTGAGATCGGTCCAGCGGTGCTGACGGTTCGGCGAACGGGGCTACGGTGTGGTTGCAGCAGTCGAAAGGAGAAACATGGGTTCTCTTGAATGAGGCAGTTTTCCCTCCAAAATCATTCATTTGCTATTGTTGCTGTGGTGAATGTGGAGAGAAGGCCCTAAATCTTGCGGCGAACGTAGCGGAAAAACCGACCGTTGGAAGCGAGATCTGTCAGTTGGAGGTGCGAGGCCTAACCTTGCTCTTGCATGTTGTTGGATGACATTTGCAGTTTAGGGCCCAAAACCCCCAGAAACAGCCCCTCCTTCATCTCTATGGCCGGGTCGCACTTTTTGGGGCAAAAAGTACGACCCAGGACGCAGGTTTGGGGGCAAAAAGTGCGACCTGGTCCAGAAAATGGCAGAAAACTGCGACCTGGGAGACGAGGAGGGCATGGTGCTATTTGATGGCTGGGATTTGGGTTGTGGTGTGTGGTTATGGTTTTCCCGATCTGTACCCTGACAAAAAGAATGTGGTTGTGCAGGTATGGCAGAGTTGCGGGTCAACTGGAGAGAGAGGGATCTGGGAACACTTCGGACAGAGATCCAGGCGGATCAGGGCGTTCGTCGTGTATTGGCCAGATATAGGGGCATATGGTGCCCTCGCGGATGTGTGTAGGGGCAAGTGGTGCCCCCCAGAATGTATGGGGGGGCATATGGTGCCCCCAGTTTTTGGATTTTGTTTGTAACATGCTATGGGCGTGTCGGATGTATATGTATGGGGGGGGGCGTATGGTGCCCCCAGTTTTTGGAACATGCTATGGGCATGTCGTAAGTATATGTATGGGGGGCGTATGGTGCCCCGAGTGATGTATGTAGGGGCAGGTGGTGCCCCCATTGTTTGAGTTTGTGTGACATGCTGTGGGCATGCCAAAATGTATTTATAAAAAGGGGAATCTAACCACATTTTAATGATGTGGTGTGCCATTTGTTCTGGTTATGGTTATGCAGTTTGAGAAAGGAAATGGAGTGTTACCAATCTCTTTTGGTACTGCATATAGAGATCAAATGGACTTTAAGTTTCCGAATTGGCATACCTGGTGTCACTATCCCAAAAGGAGAATTTGGAGATAATGAACTGATGCTCTCGTAGAAAAGCTATAGGTTGGTCAATAATAATGTCTAAGAGACTGGGTTGCTGATGTAAGATGAGGGAACGATAAGGGGTATCGTCCCGAGAGTGATCTGAAGTGATATGGGACTCTAGAGGTTCTTCTAAATGTGGAAGAATACGAGGTCTAGAGTCAACACGACCAGATACACTAGGAGAGTGGTGGAGAATGGCTTCTCTTGGTCTCTCAAATGTGGGTGCCCCCTTACCCAAACATTGGGTTTCGATGTAATGACCACAAGGTGGATGTGGTGTGAATGCATGGGTTCGATGTAAGGGGGAATAGATGAAGTCGAGGGTGGGAATTTCTTCCATAATGTCGTCATCGTGATAGAAGTTGGGGTGACTAGTGGAAGAAGAACTACCTGACGTGGTGAAGTGGCCTGAATCATCATCATGAGAAGAGAGGTTCACATGCGCATCGTCACAATGGGTGACCGAAGAGTAAGTAGATAACGGATCTACCGATGTTGAGCCCAAGATGACCGCTGAAGGAAGGTCAAGCGAAACAACAGGGGAGGATTCAGATGGAACGTTCCCCAATGGTCTCATGGAGGATGACAGGTACAAAATGGTGACTGAGGGCTCCGTTGGCTTAACAGCGGGAGGCGGAATGTGAATGTCCTCTGGTGCGATCGAAGCGGCCTTGAACTGGCGGTACAAGTCCAGGGAGGAACGGTACTCTTCAAGGCGGGGACAGAGGTGGGTGTAATGGCCGTGAAAATCGCACAAGGCACAAGGGTGGTTTGTGCGCAAGTGTTTGAGTTTTGGGAGGGAGTCGGGGATAGTGACATGTACTTCTGGGAGATCGGAGTCGGGGAATGTCTCGTTGACCAGAAGCTTGAGGTGGGGCAATTCAGGACACATGTGAGTGGCATGACCGACGACATCACACAAAGCGCATCGAATGGCGGGCTTTGGTGGTCGTGGGGGGGTAACGGATGTTGGGGGGGCCGGATCGTGATGGGTTGCCCCCCTTCGGGCTTTGCATGTCTTCCCGGGAGCCGTCACAATAGGAGAAGGGTCCTGTGGAGGTGCTGGGGGCACAGTGGCTATGGAGGAAGCGAGGGGGACCGGTTGAACCGGTGTCAAAGCCATGTAAGGTTTGGGGTGACCAGGGGGGGTGGCGGCTGGGGGGTCAAGGTACCAAACCGGAATACCCAAGATCAAGTTAGGGAGAGAGAGGGTGGCCATGACGGGGACAGAATATACTCCGGGAGGGGGAGCCAAGAAGGGGATCTGTCCAGCAGGGTAGTGACCAGGAGGTACGGCTCCAAGATGGTTAAGGCCGGGGGGGACCGAGCCTGGCGGATAAAGAGGTTCGGGGATACCAGCTGTAGGGGGAGGGCCGGAAGGAGGAGGTCCGGCTGGCGGAGATGAATGGCTAGGAGCGGGTTGCGGAGGGCGGGGGGGAGGGTGCGGACTAGTCGAGGCAGGCCGTTTATGGGCAGCCTGAGACGATTGCATCATGCAAATATTCGATAAGCTGGGATCCGTAATAGGAGGGGGGGGAAGGTGAGGAAAAGTACCAAGCAGGGTGGAATCTTTATAAACGCCGGGGGAGACACTGGTCAAGGAATCGACGGTTTTCTTGTTGGCTACAGAAGAGATGGTCGTCTCGGAGGAGGACTGAGACGACGGCTCATGATACGATAGCTGGTCAATGGTGACTATCTTCCCGTTATGTGGAAAAGACATCTTACGGAAGACCGCGGATGGGACA
Source organism: Pinus albicaulis (assembly GCA_034641835.2). Classification (NCBI taxonomy): domain Eukaryota; kingdom Viridiplantae; phylum Streptophyta; class Pinopsida; order Pinales; family Pinaceae; genus Pinus; species Pinus albicaulis. The sequence goes on along the minus strand of JAXQQM020083096.1, from coordinate 39,361 downwards.
GCAGACATGGCATAGGTGTAGCGTCGCCCCAATAGGATGTTGTAGTCTAGAGGGGCGTCAATGACTTCGACATCAACGCAAACAGTCTTACCGGCGAGGGTGATGGGACAGTTACGAAACAGGCCAATAGGCTGGGAGGCATGACCATCCCACGCTCGAAGGGTGATCGTGGAAGGGGCCAGCTCAGGGGATCCGAGTTGCTTCCAAACCGAAGCGGACATCACGCAGGTGGATGCCCCCTCATCAATTATACACCGGGATACAGTGGCGTTCCGGATTTTGACTGGGATTTGGAAAGCAACGGAAGGGGGAAGAGGAGGGTGGTCCGATTGAGTGGCGTCGAAAACAATCATTTGGTCATCAGCAGGATCAACAGCGCCCACGGCAGATAGTAGAGCCTTCCGTTGGGAAGGGCACGACTGGAGGAGTTCCAGTGTGGAAATGGCAGCAGGGGATTGTGCCAAATCATCTACTATACTGTACGATTGGGCGGCTCGACCAGAAGCAGCATTTTGGCGTAATGGACCCTTTGGAATCTTTGGGTGAACCTCAACTTTGGGTTGAGGGATGTGTAAGGGGCCACTGGGTGTCGAAAGAGGCTCTGTAGAACCTGAAGATGGAGGCTCGGGAGCAGACTGAGCAGGAGGCTTGGGGTACTGGCGAGACCGAGTTTGAAGGTGAAGGTCGACAGAAGGGGACGAATCAGAGCGCATCATAAGGATCTGGTAGTCAGAGGAACCAGAAATGGACGAGGGTGTGGCTGCATGGCTGTCGGGGGGTTGGGTAGCCACGAATCCCTGTTGAGGGAAAGGATCGGTGAACACAGCTGGCTGGGTAGTGGCCACATTAGGAGGAGCGTGAGGGGAGGCGTGTTGTCCGCGCAATGTGGCTTGAGACTCCCACATCTGTCGCATCTGGGGTAAGAGAGGACAATCGTGAGTGTAGTGACCGTAAACACCGCAACACGAACAGGGCTTGTTTGTGCGAAGCGGCCTGTCCGGCCTGGGCGGGATGCCCTGAGGCTGGTTGCTAGTGTTAGGGTCCATACCAGAATTGGGTCCTTGGTTGCCGGGGGCAGATGGGTTCTGGTTGCCTCGCCGCCTTCTTTGAGAAGAAGGGGGGTTAATCGCACCCTGCTGTGCAAATACTTGCCCTGGAGGGGGTTGTATGTGCTGTTGCAGGTTGTGAGGAGGCAAGGGAGGTGGAAGCGCATATGCTGGAGGAGATGGCGCACCAGGCTGTGGATAAAAGTAAGGGTTGGGTTGGGCGACATTGAGGTAAGCAGGAGGTTGGGCAAAAGGAGGAGGCATGTCGTATCCTGGATACATGTTGCCGGGAGGGGGAAGATTGCTTGAGGTGCTGGCCCCTCCCTGAGGAAGGCCATGGCTCATAGGAGGGTGAGCAGAGGGGTGGGAAAGAGATCCAACAATACCGTCGGCGGAATGAGATGCCCCCGAGGCGTTAGCGCCACCGGGCCTGGGGATGTCAGGAAGAACGGTATAAACATAACCAGATTGAGCGTAGATCAGGTCATATTTTAAAGCTATTTGGAGGGCGGCTTCTTCAGATTGAGGAAAGTGAGAGGCGACATCTTTGCCGATGGGAGACGGGAGGGTGCGAAGGAACCGGTCCATGTAAACCCGATCTTCAAAGGGAGGGGCTCGACATAAGCTCCGTCTTCGTCGCCATTCCTGAACATGGGCAGAAAGGCGTGTGGAAGAGGATTGCTTAAATGAAGTCAAGAGCTCCGTACCAGTGTCGTATCGGAGAGGGAGCTGGAAGTACGACAAGAAAGCTTGGGCAAGAGTCTCGAACGTGGTATGGGAGGAAGTGGCCTGTTCGACATACCATTTAGAAGCTTCGCCGGTAAGCGTGCGTTGGAACAAACGAAGACGGATGGAGTCATCGGTAATGGAGTTGGAGGAACACCACATGTGGAAAGACCGGACGTGATTGGTTGGGTCTGCGCCATTAAGGCCCTCGAACTTAGGGATATCGGAGGGTAACTTGGTAGGCATAGTGGGCCAGGTAGTATTATGGTGAATGGGGTCGTTAATCAACTGATGGAAATCGGGGAGGCTGAGGCCTGCAATGTACGGCAGCACAGGGGTGGCCGGAGTAGTGGTTGTGATGGTTCCGCTAGAAGTAGGGCCGGCATTGGGGCCGGGAGAACCGCTAGCATTAGGCCCTGATCCGGACATGGTGAAGGTAAAAGGGGGAGAACCGGAAGGAGAAGGGGGACCCGATGAATCAGGAGAGGAGTCGGAGTACGGACTCGAAGGTGGACTGGCTCGACGACGACGGTGCGGAGCAGGTCGATCAACCGGAAACTGAGGATGAAGGCCAAGAAGTCTCCGGGAAAAGCGCCTTGGGGGCGCAATGATGACAGGAAGAAGGAAACCGACAAGGGCAGAAAGGGACAGAATCAAGAAGGTCAAGGGCAGATAAGGTGCAGTGACGATTGATTTTAGAGTCTTTGCCAGGCGGTGTAAACCAGGCGCTTCTTCACTTAGGGTCAGTGTGTGGTGTGCATTAATTTTAATTTTTAAACCCTTTCCATTGTTGAGAGCAAAAAAGTGTGCTGCGTAGCTGAAAATAAACCTACAGAGAACAGAGTAAAATGCTGAAATAACAGAAAAATAACAGCTACGTATGCATCTATCTAACCCAAGAAGGTGGGTCTCTCAAAACTATGCTGAAAAGAAAGGGGAAAAACTATGGAAACACACACAAAGGAAACTCAACAGATCTGGGGTCAAAGGGGACTGAGATCTGGAGGATAAAGCTGCAGACAAGGGGTGCAGGTCACAGCCAAGAGGCAGAGGCAAGGTGGCTGGAGAAAGGGAAATCAGCAAAAACCGGGGGGGGCAAGGCGGAGGCCTTCAAAGGAGGTCCAAACAAAACAACAGGAGGTGATTTGAAAGGAAAAGAGGCTGATTTCAATGGATGCGGAAGTGGTCACGAATGCGGAAGAGGGGGCTGAAGCTCGTGCAGAAGCGAAACGGGCAGAAGCTTCGGCTGAAACTCTTCCCTGAAGTGGAGGGTACTAAAGCCCTAAGGGGCTGGGTTCCCACTTAGATGAGTAAGCAGATCAGATCTTGGTCGAGGCGGGGAAGTTTCCGAGACGAGGAGAATTTGGAAAACCACAGCCGAGAGGCTGCGGCGAACCCGAAAATTACGGAAAAATCTTGGAAAAGGCGGTCGCGGGTTACGACACGAGTACGAGTTGAGGTCGCGGAAACGGGCCAAAGGTGCGTCAGTCTTGAGTTTGGGCCAAAAAGTGCGACCCAGATTCAGAAATTGTTCGGCGCGATTTTACGAAAAATTGCCGTCTCGAGTCGGCTGGTGTCGCTTACTGCGCAATAGGGCGAAACACACGGAAGTTAGAAATTTTAGGTTTTTAGGGTTTTTATGTGAGAAAAATGACATGAAAAGAGAAAAACTAAGCAGCTAAAAAAGAAGCCCTAGGGCCTGAAGTAGCTGGATAAGCCTAAAACCCGGGAATATGAAAAACGACAGCGGTCGTAATTTAAAACCCGTGTGGAGTCGCCATTTGTTAGTATGAATTCTTTGTCGAAGCGTACGAAAAAGAACCACTTTAGCTACGCATAACTAATAGCCCTAACAACAATAATGGCTGCAAAACATCTTCGGATCTGCAATTAGTAGTTAAAGTGCTGCAACAAACAGATCTATAAATGGAAAGACATTAAGCAGTAAAGTAAAGAGTTTGCTCCATGCATCCAACAGACAAGACAAGAACACGATTTTCGAATGAATTTTTATATTACAGGGCACCTGGGAGGAAACAAGAAGGTGTATCCAGATCTCCTCAATGGGATGGGTTCTTTGTAGTCCTCATCACTTCAGATATAAGCTTTCTCTCTCTTGTAGATGTAGAAAAACCCAATGTAGAAGGTAGAGCTCAATGGGAGCAAAATGGCAGAAATGAGACCAAGTGTATAGATCCAGAGTGATCTAATATGCAACAAAGGGTGAAGAATGAAGGGGAAAACCCTCCTATTTATAACAAAATATTGGGTCATTCTAGATCTTGGTGCATGATTAAAATAATGTTAACCAAATCTAGATCCACCTCTATGGAATATTTTATTATTATTTGTTGGAGGGAAAGGGGCTTGGACTTGGGTCAAAATCCCTTGATTAGTGAAGAATAAATAAATAAATGATTTATTTATCCTTTTAAGGAAGTGGTTGAGATATAATCAAATAAATAATGATTTATTTAATTAATAGTGGTTGATTTGGTCATATTTAACAAGAAATATTATTTAAATAATTATTCCTAGAAAATAATAAGATAACTATTGAGTTTATCTCATTTAATTCTTTGTTTTTTGAGTTAAACATATTTGGGAATAATAATTAAATTATGGTTTAATTAATTATTCCTTTTAAGGTGTCCTAATTAACTTAGTGAAAACGGTTTGCCAGGGTAAAGCTAAATTAGCACATGGTGTACTTGGGTCCATCCCAATGATGAAGAGTTAGATGACCAAAAAATGGTGTAACACTTAAGGCGAGGAAGTTTCGAAACCTTGTGGAAAGGACCCTACATCGTTAAACTATGCCTCCGACGGCGGGCATACATCTTGACGGAACTGGACGGGACCTGCCTCAATAACCCCATCTGCGCCTATCCCTCAAATTTGCAAGCAAAGAAGGCACGCTTTTTCCCAGATCGCCCGCGCAATCTAGGGAAAACGTCTCCAAAAATCCATAGAAACCTAGTCTATACAGACCCTTGTACCATCAAACTATAAAAATTAAAATGCATGACATCATGGAAGTTACCTGGGCATATTATTGCTAGTCCCTGGTACACGGGCTAACCGCAACAGCAAGAAATGCTACGCAAATTCCTCTAACCTCTCAAAAATCTGCAAGTACAAATGAATCAAACTAGGACCATATTCACCTATGTATCGCCCTTTTCAAAAACTTCGAACGGCCATAACGAGAGATTAGAAGGTCCATTTTGTAAACCATAATTTTCACCATAATCAACGCCCCATGATGAAAAGAGGCGGTGCCACGCAATCGCACTCCCAAAAAATTAATTTTTCAGCACCGACAAGTATGCCCTCTCTCATATTCTTTGTTAAAGCTCAAGAATTTCAATAATATTTGATAAATAATATGCTTTCACTTGAGGTAGTTGTTTTATTTGCAGGAAAAGGTCGCAAAACCATTCACAGCGCCATCTACTGAAACTTCCAGAGCAGGTATCATTCTACCCCCAGCATGATAGAGTCCCAGAGAACTTCGCATATATTGACATCATTTATCCATCACAAATAAACAATAGGGTCTGCATATCTGACCATGTTTATCATCACCTCATCCTGCACATGATAAACATCCTCGTTGTTTGGTAGAGCCTCCCCTCCATGGCCCTCGTCAGCCACAGTAGACCATATCACAACAAAAGTGACCGCATGGCCATACCACTTTAGTTAGAGAAGCACCTCATGTCTATCCATTCATCAGCATAAGGTCAAGTTTACCATACAAGCAGAAGCCACCTTCCCTAATGACTAGGTTGTACAAGAAAATCGAAAGCGCACCATCGCGCCTCGCATTTGGCCCACCATACCTCCACCAGCATAATCCCATCTGCAACACTTTTTCATCAAATTTATCAACCTCGGACATGAGACCAACCAGTGGGACCCTCAACCTCAGCAAAACACCTTCCTCACACCATCAGTGAGTGAACACTTTCATGTTTTGCGGCACCCGTCTCTGTGTTTTGTATAAACCAAACCCAATTATTTTATTCTTTTGGTAAGTGTACAAAGAATGCAAACGGTGCACTTCGTCCCTTCACCCTCTCATTTTATATTTTCTCTAATTCCAACAGTCCCTGAACACCCTTGGTCAAAGTATTAGACCCCCACACACAAACCATCATGACATTCATAGCTAGTTTACACCCGCCCTAGAAGTCCTACCAACTCTAGGTATTTTCCCCTTCTAAAATAACTATGACTGCCGCCAAGTTGCTTAAGTAGAACTTGACCTCGGGCCACTGAATCCCCATCACCATTTTCAATCACCTGTCACCAACATGCTTATGTTAAACACACCACATCCAGGTCCTCGATCCCTCATATCGGTGACCCCTCGTTCAGTTGAGGCTTCCTTTTTGTCGACTTCAACACCCATATTCCAAAAAGGAAATGGTACCTTGGATCACCCCTCTTCATACAAAGGGGCATCCTCAAGTGGCATTGTGGGAAACATCATTGTCAACAGATGCAATCGATCCTCTTGAAATTCTACTATGACAAAAACTTTCATGTTAGGATGGTATCGTACCTTACAACCATAGCACTTTGATCAATATTTTTCGAAGACCCGTGCCTTCATAAGCATCTCTATCAACAATTCTTACACGGGAAGGTCCCAGCCAGCACCTATGTGTACATTGCGTAACTATATGCCATACCAAGTTTATGCATATGGGTACCACACTCTACCTATTTTCAAAGAAAAAACTCCCTTGAGGTCATCAGTAGTCGTCGTCAACAACTACCAGCATCACTACCATAGTAGTGACACAGACATAAAATATATCTCTCAATTTTTTTTAACTAGTCATAGCATCATGAGCATGGGACATGCCCCCTTCATTGAAATTTTGTATATGTATTGTAAATTGTATTTTCTTGCAGGGATCCCTTAGCCATGGTCATTCTTGGAAACGATGGAGGGTGTTTTCAATCCCAAGGCTTCATGCAGGTCTATCTCTCTCTCTATGCATGATACAGAAAACAAACTATAATGTATTTTGGTTATATAGTCCTTCCTAGACGTCACACATTAGGGGGAAACTGTTAACACTAGAAAATTGTAAAGCAGAAGATGACATTATTTAATGTAAAGCCGAAGGATTTATAGGGTTGGAAGACACTACAGGATCCGTAAAGTATTTAAAATTCTCAAAGGTTTGAGGAAAATCAAATTTCAACTAGTCTTAAATGTTGATTACGGACATTATCCTTTGAGAAGAGCACCTTCTGCGCACCCTTTTTCTTGATAAGTGCACATTTCTGAGAGTAGAGAAATTTCAATATATGGGACCACATAAAGCAAAGGATAAGTTACTCCTTACTTGAAGCTGCCCAAGGACAACGAACAATGACTCCTCAGATAGTATGTGAGCACACAATGGAATGTTTGGAGTACCCAAAGGAATGATACCTCTCCCTTCAGTCACCATCCACAAGGTACCAAGGGAGGGAAGGAGGATTTGAAATCCCCTATATAAAGCCACCATGAGATGAAGAATGAGTGATCACATTGTTATGCTGCCCAGAATTTCCCAAGAAATACCAGCAGTGTGTGACCCGAAGCTGAAAACAAAGGGGACTCACTTATTGGCCACCCAACAAGCTCAGTCAACATAGTAGAGAGAGAGGGAGACTGCACCGAGGCAAGCTTAGGATAAAAAAATCCTTGCATCCAGACCTAGAACCATTGTCTAGGGGCCCTTTGGCAAGAGGGTAAAGTATCACTCTTATTACTACCAGCGCTCAATAAGAGGGGCCTAGAGCCACCATTTGCATTATTGTGTCGTTTGACTCATTCAGAACTTTTATTTATTTATGTTTAGTTTTATTTTAGTTTTTAGATTACAGTTGCATGCTTTTTATTTTATATACTATGCTCATTTAATTCACTTATTTCTGCCTCTTACCAATATTTTAAAGGGGTAAACCACACCCCTTAAATTGGTGTGATTTCGTAGATACGTGCACCAAACGCACCACAATACACCTTGTACTTCACTACATCAGGGTCTTGCATTGGCTTCTTAGCCTCTGAATTCTAGGGTGAAATATATGGAGGCAACCTAGAGATATGCTCAACCTCCTCAGAATCAATCTCTTCAGGTACTTCCTCTACTTCATTGTCATTTGATTCTATCTCCATGGAATTTTTCTGTTGATCCTAAGCTCCCTGACTATGTTGTTACTTTAGGCTTTTCTTCTAGGGTGAATGCCTGAGGATTGGTTTCTTAGGCTTAATGGATGGTACTCTTCCCACAGTCATCTACCTTGTGGGTGACCTCAGCCCTATGGCTGCTACTGGCGGTATGGTCATCATGGTGCAATCTACTCCTCGTATGAATGTGTGGTTGAGCCCTGCCTTGATCAAGGTCTATCTAAATGCTACGAAACTGTAATCCAACATGAAACAACTGACATAAGAGAAATTTTGAGGTCTAAAATGGGCCTCCTAAGAAAAAAGTACAACCAAACTAAACTTTATAAGAACCGATAGGATTCAAGATGATGATGTTAACCATGGGGGATGATTCACCATTTTTGGGGTAAAAAAGTAAAAATATTAAAAATATAATAAAATAATAATACTACTTTTTCAAATTGTATTTTCAACTTATCTCCCTAATTTTTTACTCAAATTTCGATTGGGAGTACTCATTAGTTATAAAATGTAATTCCTCATCCAAGGATGACCCAGGTTGTATACTTTTGATGTACCCTACTACACGAAAATGAAAAATCCATGAAAAATCGTGATTGCAATCACATTTTTCATATATTTATATTTTTTCATGTAGAAAGGTCTATCTAAATTATGCAACATGTGTACTCCTTGGATGAGGAATCAATTTTTGCATCCAACTAGTTTTCTTGCTCGAAATTTGAGTAAACCCATATGGAGATAAGTTGAAAATACGAGTTGAAAAAGTATTTTTTTTATTTTTTGCCTCTAAAATTTGATGATTTAATATAATCATATTTTATTATTTCCACTATTATTGTATAATTTACTTAGGAGGCCCATTTTAGACCCAAAAATTCCCCTATTTCTTGGCTCTATTATAGACATCAACTCTCACTTCTAACACTTGGTGTGCAATGTGTTTGAATGCGGAGAGGGATCCCTTCTTTATTGCAAATTTCAAATTCAAACTGCATCGTCACCTTTAGATACTCCTTACAAGTGCCAATTTGGTGGCAGATCCACCCAGATATTCTCATTAATTTCATCTCTCCCACTCTTTTTAACAACCAATTCATTGTCCAATCAAATTATACTGCTCCAACGGTCATATTTTCGATGAACTTTACGATATTGGCCCACTAAGCAAAGTGTTGCTTTCCTTGGTGCAGTAACCTTTGGCTGCACCTACCTTTAGAATGTTGTGTAGCATTGAAAGTAAAATGAAGCGATCCTTCAACATAATCCTTCTATGTCTGGTCATATCATTACCCACAGATCTCCACCTAAACACATTTGTTGGTCGGGTGTCCAATGAGGTTATACAAACTTCCTTGGCTCCTTCACAATGAAAATTACTCTTACTATCACTTCTTGAAGGTACTCATTAATGCACTCCCAACCCTCATCGAAGCTATATGTTAATAAGAACCCTTCTATCATCTCATCCCAATCCATGTTCCATGGCATAGCTCTATTTCAAGATACCATTGTTGAGGTATCGTATCCAAGGAATGAAAGAGCATGTGCACCCACTCTTGTTGATGTTCAACGCCCCAAGCTTCATTTCAGCAAGCCAAGTGCTCAGAAGGAATATTCTTAACATTATAATTCTTTGCAATCCTTGTATCAACTTGACCAAATATAAACCTTTTTAGCTTGCAAAAATCCTTCCATCCTCCTAAAATTTCCCTGTGCATGCCCCACCATCATGCTGAAGTAGACCTCAATGCGAAGTCCAAAGCTTCATATCTCTAACATGCATGTACCTTTTTCTCAAATTCCTCCAAAAATACGACAACATTTCCCATTCCATTATAAAAATGAAATTTTTCGCTTCCGATTTGACATAACCTGGAGATTAGGTAACCATGTTACTTTTCTTAGTGGTTCCATCATGCAAATGATTATTCCAATGCTCCACCTCTTCATCGGAATCTGAAAAACATGAAATATCTCGCTCCCAAAAAATTCTACCATACATGGTTGGATTGATCCAGAATTCATCCTGCATAGTACGCTTATATATATAGTCAATCTCAGCATACCCATACTCATGCTGGACAGGCTCTATATAACGCGAAACATCAAAAGGATCTAATGGTAGAACAACTTGGTTACCATTATTTTCAAATATCATCTCCCTCTTCTTCTGGTTGATTATAGTATCCATGTCATAAGCCTAGTAAAATCCCAACAACGCAGGATATGGATTACTATCATCAATGATCTCAATCACTTTGAAGTTGACCAATCCACTATCTCCATCAATATCTACATTAATTCCCTGCATTCACCCCATAGGTATGATCTTCTGCTAATTTTTCATCCTCAGCTAAATTTGTGACCATTGTGGCTTAGTCCTTCCCATCCACTCCCATGTCGGCTTTGGCAGAATGTTGGCACCTAATCCTAGATCCAGAATGACTTGATCCATCTCATAATATTTGATCTGTGTTGTCAACCGCATCTCCCGACCGGTTCTTTTCTTGTTCTTGTATACTTGTTTTACTACGCGTTGTTCTAGCTATAGCCTTTCCTTGCTAGCGCAGTTATCTATCATCTCATGCAAGCCTTATACCACCCTATGGTCCCTTATAAATTTCATACACATCTACAAAAAGGATTCCAAGATAGACTGATCAACTTCCTTTACTTTTCCATTCTCCTCATACCTATTATCCAATCAAAATAGTTGTCTTTGCGCAGTAGATGGAGAAGCTTTAGGGGTCATAAATGTCCTTCTTTCTTCCATGAATTTTTCTTCATCCCTCTACATATTAAATACAACATTATTATCTTCATCCTTCCTTACCTAGGTCTCTTTTGCAGTATTGTTTCCTTCTGCGCAGTTTCCTCTGGCATTCACACCACTATGTATTACTATGTTAACAGTTGGATCTGCCTGGCATAGTTCATCCCTCATCATTTATATATTTTGAGTTGGCTTCCTATTGCACTTCTCTTACATTTTATCTAACAAAATGGGAGAATATTCAATTTCATGACCAAATTCTTGACAATAATTACAAGAAGTTGCAGTAGGATTCTAACAATCCCTGGCAAAATGTCCAACTTTTTCGCAGTTGTAACATATCATCTCACCTCGTCCATGATCTGTGCCTTCTCCTTGGCGTTGGAAACCTCCTTACGCAGTCTTCAAACCCAAATCTTGGTGTTCTTCTTCCTACATTCAATATGTAGCACAACTGTTCGGCATCATAACTCTTACAATGTTGCTCATTGTGTCCCACCGAACTGTAGAAATTGCAAAAAATTGCTTCGACAATGTGATAATTTTTTGCAACATGTGACAATAGTTCATGGAAATTTTTCTTGCAAACTCTCATAAACTACACCACACATGGGTTCCTACACTTGGCCCTGCGCTCAATGCAGGATTCAATGGACTTGACATCCAACATTTAAATATTCTTTAAAAACAAGGCGTTGTTCCTTATAGTGACCCTTCGCTTTGAATTTGATGCACCATACCTCCATTATCACCTCCACGCAAACCTCCTTTCCCTTCTTTAGATCCTAGAGCTCCATATGAAATCTTTCCAACTAGGTTTGAATATGTTGAACCCCTATGCTTGTATCGACTATAAGTGAAGCCTCTATCTTCATCGTTATCTCTAATGCTTTTGCCTAAGTATAAATCTTATGTTGTGACAATGGAAATTTGAGATGAGGAAACAACAAAACAATGAACCATTCTCTATGTTGTTAATCCTAGATCTTAAAGCTAATTTGGATCAACAACATCTTAAGTTGTTTCTCTGCTTCTAATATAGTCTCAGTAGCTAGCTGCTTAATCTCCTTGATCTCTGTGATACACTAGAACTACAACTTTAGTGTTTTGAATTCAGTGTATAACGTTGTCTTTATCTCAGCGAAAGAATAATTTGTATTCATCGTAAAATATTTCATGTACAAATACAATTCTTTATCTTGCAGCACGCTAAAAGACTGCACTTTCTTCAAGTTTTCATCTGTAACATTCTGTGATCTCTATATCGCTTCTGCCACAAACCAAAACTATTCAGTATCATATGTTCCCTTGAACACACAAATCGTTGGTTGGGACATGGTGAATGGGGGAGGTGGAGGTGGAGGAACAAAATGGAATTGAGTGATGATGGGGGTGGAAGGTTGGGGGATCTCCAAAGTGCTTTGTTGACTCTCAGATCTCGGACTTCTAGGGGTAGCGGGGTTGATTTCTCTTTCTCCATACCCAAACAATGAACTATATTCCTTTTCAATGTACATTCCCCAACTAGTCCTAAAGCATTTTCCACTTCATGTAGCAATAGGTTCTCTTTCTTCACACATCAATCTGAATGCATTCATAGTATACCTTTTTCACATAATAGTATTCTAATCCAAAACTTCAGTGGATTTAGGTAATTACCTCTAAGGCCTTTGAGTAACTTCATTACAGGAATTTTGAGGTCTAAAATGGTCCTCCTAACGAAATTATAAAATAACAGTGAAAATAATAAAATAATATTTGATTACATCATAAAGTTTTAGAGGGAAAAAAGAAAAAAATAAATTTTCAAGTCATATTTTCAACTTATCTACCAAATGTTTTACTCAAATTTTGCATGGGAGTACTTTTTGGATGCAAAATTCAATTCCTTATCCAAGGAGTACCAATGTTTCATACTTTTGGTGGGTTCTGCTACATGAAAAAAGAGAAATACATGAAAAAAGTGATGGTAATAATTTTTTTTATGTATTTCTCATTTTTTGTGTAGCGAGGTCCATCAAAAGTGTGCAGCATGGGTAATCCTTGGATCAGGAATTAAATTTTGCATCCCACAGGTACTGCCACTTGAAATTTGAGTAAAACATTTGGGAGATAAGTTGAAAATACGAGTTGAAAAAATAGTTTTATTATTTTATTATATTTTAATCCTTTTAACCTTTTACTTAAAAAATGGCGAATCATCCCCCATTTTTGACATCATCATCTTGAATCCTATTGGTTCTTATAAAGTTTATTTTTGTTGTACACTTTTCTTAGCAGGCCCATTTTAGACCTCAAAATTCCCCTAATGATGGCTTGCCTTGCTATAAGAAATAGAATTCTTGATCACGAACTAAGTGATAAACCCTACATGGATATTGTCTATCCAATAATCAACAACTCTTGTGATCTCGTTATCAGTCTTTTTCAGCTTTGCAATGAGATCTGGTTTCCACGCAATTAACTTATTATTGAACCGACTCATCTCCACAACTATCCTTGAAATTGTGGGGTGTGGAGCTTGATTATCTTCTTTATTCAGATTTATCTTCACATTGGACCCATGTTCTTAATGGGATGGCAACGCCATCTATCGTTTTATCTTCATCAAGGGGGTCCAGGGGGGTCATGTAAAATATCCTTGTAAAATATTTTAATTTCGTAGTCAATCTCGATCGTTCATTAGGAAGATGATCTGACGGTAGAATTTATGTTTAATCTAAGTTTTTTCCCCTAGAAGGAAACCCCTCTTTCGTATGACAATATGGTATTGTGGCTGTGTATCGTGTGTATATTCTGAGTGAGAAATATAAAGGGGGATTCTGTGAGAGAATAGATGATATTATAGTGGATCTTTTGTAGGTTGTGTCTCTTCATTTTGTTGGATAATAAAAAGGAAGGATTGGTTGTTTCATTGGACATAGCCCACGTTGGGTGAACCACATATCTTTGTATCTCTCTTGTTTTATATGTTATTTATCTGTTTGTCTTTCCACATATTTTATGTATTCCATTTCTCTATAATATATAATTTTATAACAACCAATGGGTACAACTCACTATAAAATGACGAAAAAAATATCTCATATTGATCTGTATAGATATACTTTTGTAACCAATCTTTAGTAGAGATGCACAATTTTTTTTTTCTTGCACAAGAAACTCACGTTCTTTCAAAATTACCCAACCCTTGATCTCTTGCTTAGATGGATTCCACATCCAGTTATCCCTCGGCCAGATATCAGTCCCAGCAACAGAACCATTTTTTTTCCTGAGGGGGCCTAGAACCAAGTTCAAAGTGACTACATAGTCCAAAAAAATGGACTATTACTGGCCCTTTCGGTAATGATATTCTTGCATAGACCGAAGCCTTAGACAAGGCAATATAGGGGGATGATAGAATGATATTTCTACATCCAAATGGATAGAGGATTGTGGATTTACAGCTTTTCCTTCTTAACAACTCTTCAAAGATCATATATATGAATAATATAGCCATTGTTCAACACATTTGTTGAAAGTACTGATAGAGTACGAGATATTAATTAGTCATGCATTAAACAAAGTAACTAACCATAAACAATACTGCGATATTCAATTATAGATCAAAACCATTATTCAACATAGAAATTCATAAACAGTCAGTAAAAATAAACACATCAATATAACTCAGATCTTCGCAACAGTTCTTTCATTCATGGCAAAATATTCCTCATACATTCAGTTTCACCCTGCACACACAACTACAGGGGTCTACGCACACAACTGTAGACTTCCTAATGTCTCCACACACAGCTGTAGAAGCCCTTTCTCTAAAAAAAAACACAGACTCAAAACAATCTTACATCCAAATGCATCTCCTAAGATCTATCATTTAATCTTACTTTTCTTCTTTCCTCTTGTTACCTCTATATCTATGACTTCTATCTAGACTCCTTATATAGGTTTTTCATTTATAATACCATGGTAAAAAACCAGGGGTGGATTCCAACATTCAAAAAATATCCCATCCCATTACATAATAAGGGGCTTTGACCCACCCCAAAGCCCATATGACTCAAAATAGACTCTGCACTGCGAGCTCCACTTCTTGATCTATGAAAAATTTCCTTGTTGCTTTCTTCGAGGGGAACCCGTCTCCACCAAAAAAAATATAATATCATTACGGGGGGTGTCCTCACAACAAAGTATTTTGATCCTTGTAACCAAGTTGTTAACATCAAAATCAATAATATTGTTATTCGAAACACATTAATTGACTTAGGTGCCACCATTAATGTTATGAATAAAGAAAATGGAGGCCTTGGAGATATATGGCCTTAGATGAAACCCAATTTTTCTTTAATCAGTTGATAGATAAAAAATTAAACCGAAAGGAATTATTAAGGATGTAGTGATATTTTTAAACTCATGGGAATATATGATTTCCCTCATTATTGCAACAACAATGTTTCAATTCCCAAGGGTATAAATTTAATTATCAAGGAGTTCATACATAATTAATACGGGCTGAAATTATATATGTAAAAATAATTATCTCTTCCCATTATATTCCAATTTTTGTCAATAGACAAAAATCTCCTCTTCAAGTGGTTTCATTTGATTTCTATTGGGTTCCATTGGCTTGATTTCCAGTCGAAGGATTCCACTAGTTGGGGTTCTAGCCCAGGGAACTAAACTTCCTTTGTTGTAATTTCTGAGTTCTATTTTATGCCCAATGGTCCATTGGGGGTGCGATATAGTGGGACCAGCTATCAATCTCCCCCATACTATTCTATAACAAATTGTGTGCCTAGTCTAATTAGACTGGAGGCTTGGTATGATATTGTTGGGATGTAACTCTTCCATGCACGATGAAAAAATCCACTACACTCCATTAGTTTGATGACTAATGGCATATGCCCCTAATTTTTTATTTTTCATAAAACAACCCAAATTCTAAATATGTAAACCTCAGTATTTGGCTTGGAAATCAAAATAGGGAACTAGGTGTCCATATTTTCCCAGTTAATAGTTATTATTTCCCCCAACCAAATTTCACATAATATGTATTTCTTATGGAAATGTGGCACCAGTTAACCTAATTCTGCTAGTTTATTATACAATTTTTTTAAACTTAGCGAAGGATATGTACACCTCAAATTGTTCTATATATGAAACTCACCAATAACATGGCTTCTTAAAGGAAAAATCCAACCTAATTTTCAAGCATCTTATAATCCTATTGTGTAAGATAATTTATGGTTTATAAGTTATGATTGTGAGATAAAGAGATAGAGTGAGTAAAAATAGTTTTCATTACTTTCATCACAACATCAAATAATAAATCCATATGCCAGAAATATGTAATGTAACTTGTCACTTCTTTATATAACAAAAAATTTAGTCAATGAATTGTGATATTCAATATATCTTACAATTCATGAATAGGATACAGACTCCATAATTAAAATTACACAATATGTATAACACAACCTAGCGATTTATTTATCACATAGATTATGTCATAATATATAAGTCCTATATTCAAAAATTGAATTAACAATATTAATAACTCAAATATACATAAACATCTCAACCAATTGTCCATCATGAATCATAGATAAATATATATAATATTTCCATCACAATTAGTAAAACTCAATAATCATAAATAAAATCATTGTATGCCAATCTACTTGTCTAAATGAGTTGGATTTAGATAACAACTTGTGAAGGGACTCCCACTCTCCACCTAATCATAGGCCAACTACATTGATATATTTCTTGCAGCTGACCACCCCCTAGCCAGATCTAGAGCCTAAGGAGTTGATTTTATAGGGGTAACACACAAATTTATTTTTCAATCTATTAGGAGCTTCAAAACATGGGGATTCACCAAAATTTGGGAGGAGTGTGTTTTACTTAGCTTTAGCTTATTGATTTCACTTTGCGGGTGGTTTCGCATTCGACAACAAGAACCAATAAACAGGTGGTTTAACAACATGTAACAAAGCACCATTAGTTTCATCGCTAATAGCAAGCACCCATTGGTTCATTGTTTGGGTGATTTAACAACAAATAGGAAAGCACTAGTGGCTTAAAATCATGTAGCAAGCATGCGGTGGTCAGGTGATTTAACAATAATAGTTAAGATATAATGGTTTCATAGCCAATAGAAATCACCTAGTAAGTCTATGTGTGGGTGATTTAATAGAAATCAGGAAATACCTAGTCATTTCACAACCTATTGCAAAAACTCAGTGATAAGGTGGTTTAACAACAATAGGCAAGCACAAGTGGTTTCACAACCAAAAGCAAGTACCCAATACTTTGAGTTCAATCTCTACGTCCAAGTTTTTAAAAATGGTTCGACCAAACATGAAAATTAGTGGTTCTAGTACAAGCATAGAATTTAAATGAATTCACTTTCACTGATCCAAACACCTTAACATGAAATTCCCAATGATTGTAGAGCCCCAAATTCATTATCAGTTTTTAAATACTTTTGCTTCCCTTCTACGTCCTATGGAATATTCGATAGGGCATCAGTGAGATCCATGATTCATTCTTTTCTAAGCCATGTTTCTTTAGGATGTGAGATGTGGAAATCATAATGAGCACCACCCAGATGATCTATCTCTTCAAAACATAATTGTTGGTGGGGTCTACTGACTCTAGATTAGCATAATCATCTCTCATTAAAAAATTAGTCAAGAAAAAAAGGCTTTTCCAAATTCCAAAGGTTCCATCATCAAATTCAATAGGATATGGGTATGGCCTTTTCAATTTAATCAAGTGGAACTAACAATCTTCCCTTTTCTCTAGCAAGTGAAATTTAAGTAAATTAATAAAATCGAACTACTAAAACAAAGCTCTTTCCAATAGTAATTACTCATGTTGGATTCATAGTTACATAAAATGTTTAAAGATGCAATAGTAAATGCATGGGATCTTACACATTCAAAAATAATGGAACCCCTCATCCTCCTACTGGCCCAGTTATAACACAACACGATAGCCTACTAGTGCTCAGTCTCGACTCCTTCAAATATTAACTGTATTTATAATATTGATTCTTCCATATTATTCTTCACAATAATCATGTGACTATCCCCTTTTATTTCAATAATGGGGGCTAACATGCCATCCTATGGAATTATGGTTGTTAAAATAGGAAGGTCAAATTCCAAGTGGAATAAATGTTGCATACTGACTCCGATTGGGGTGATTCTTGCATCATTGGAAAGGTAACCATGTGAAGGATATGAATAAAATGGTTTGAACTAAAGAAACACCCCCCCCCCCCCCCACCTCCCTGCCAAAAAGAAAAAAGAAAAAAAAAATGTTTGATGCCCTAAAATTCTCTCGAAAGGTTTCATACCACATCCTTCCAAATTGTGTCCCACTAGTAAAAATGGTCCAATGAGTTGATTTGTCCTTGTTTTTTTACTTTTAAATAATTAATATGGGTGAATATATATATATATATATATATATATATATATATATATATATATATATATATATAATAACTGAACATGGGCACCAAAGCTATACATTGTGAATACATGACATGAAATTTTATTACATAGCCACAAAGAAATAAACAATGTATTCATGAAATAAAATAAAAGATCATAGCCACTGGAAAATAAAATTTGGATCTTTCTCAGATCACAAATCATAAGAAGTATGGACACATAGAAGGGAGGTTCCCCAAAGTAGTCCTAAAAGTACATAAGATGGTACAAACTCCAACACATTTTGGGAGTTTCATTTAAAAGTGAGAGGTATGGATGTACATCATGCAAACCCACTGGTATGGATCTACATCATTCAAATAGATGATATTATTTTTAGCATGGAATAAATCAGTTATTTATTGGACATTGGTGTATACCATTAATAGACACAAGGGGGCCCACCGATGATTAAAATGGACACCAAGGTAGCTCGAAAAATAGAGTGTGAATCAATGTGATTACATTATACACTCATTTCTTTCAATAATTAGGATTCAATGAGGTAAACCCACTATCGGTCACAAAAAGCATTATATTGAATACTACAAACTCCAAGGTACTACTAGTTCCTATACCTATCTCATCGAGGAGATAATATCAGCAAGAGATGATCCATTGAAGGAGGGCCATAACGCAATCCCCATCAATCAACATGGAAAAAATTTGAGAGATGTAGAGAGATAGGTTCACCAACTACACTTTAAATTAGGATGGTTAACATAAATGTTAAATAAGGGTTGTATATGGTTGTCTTAGATTTATAATTCCCTCGAACATATAGCAGCATGACACAAAAGTGGCCCGGAAACATTGAATAACAAGCACCACATGATATCTGCAATAATGTAGGAGGAATTGAAGCACATTCCATAGCGATTGGAAGAGGAACTAGCCAAAGGAGTAAAAAAATTCATATGTATTGTATAGCTCCTATGCAAGCTAAAACCCATTTGTAATATATTTATTCAACAAGTGTCATGTTCAAAGGAAATATGATCGACACTACCATTTTGAATGATAGACTACCAAAATAATTTCAAAAGAAACAATCGTGATCAAGTGACGTGAAATCACTCAAGTGTAAAGTTGATTGAAGCATTAAAAAAGTTCAAGAAAGTGTGAAATTAATCGAAGCAACAATCAAGCAAGCAAGCGAGCTCAACTCTAAAGGAAGAAAAAATTAAACAAACATCAAGAAAAATCCAAAGAAAGTGAGCGTGATAAAATCAATCAAGCGAGCCGATACAAGCCAGCATGTGAAAATGGACAAAGGTCACAAACATCTTCAAAGTGTAGAGATGGAGATTAGAGAGTTGAAAGAGTGCGACCATGAGTTACAAAACAAAATTGAATTAATAGAATGAAATTTGAGGCATAATAAAAAAATTAATCGATCAAATGACCAGCACAATAGAAGCAACAAAATACTTTCAAATAAATCTTGAGATGACAGAAAAACTCATCAATTCACTCCAGATTAAGTTAAGTGAAAAGAAATATTTACTAGATACACAATTTACACATAAGTTATATGCAAGTTGTGAAACTAAAGGCCTCATCCAGCAAGTTGATGAAAGTTGTGATAAAATTGATCTAATCCACCAAGTTGATGTTAATTACGACACAAGTGATCTTTTCCAACCAATTGTACTACTTAATGATGCAACGAGTAGTACCAAATATCAAATTGATCAGTTTGATACAGCATGTCAAACTTATGAACTATTAATGATTGATTCTGAGTGTGACACAAAAGATTTAATAAATCGAGTACACAATGTTAGCAACAACAGCAGGTGTGAAGAACAACAACAAGATAGTCTTTCCAAGAAAGTAATCAGACCTTTGGAAGAAATATATTTAAACAAATATCAACATGGCATAGGTTACACCAAAGGAAACAGTTTGTATGTTCCATATTACTCAAAACCGGTGCATTTTGTAAGTGCAGGCTTTCAAGAGAATGCTCATAATCAGTGTAACCATTGTAAGAGAAATGTCCATATGGAGCGTACATGTTTTGACCTCCATCCTTTTCACCATTGTGGAAAGAAAAATAATTCCTCAGAAATATCTAGTAAGCGAAATCAACCACCAAGAGTGAAGATCAATTATGCATGGATTGATCCTTGAGAGTGGTCATCTATAGTCAAAAAATTATCTTTGTTACCAAAGGATTCACTCTCACATGAAGACAACGTTACTATTGCAATGAAGATGGTTAAAATCTCCTACACCTGAAGGGGAGGAGTTCAAGAATGAAATGACAATGATTGTCTCTCCTTTCAGCTGAAAAAGGGGGGAAATGACAATAGAGTTGAAAGGTGGTTGTCATACTGAAATTTTTGACAACATATACAAAGAAAAAGAAACAGAAGCAATATGCAACTGTTTTTTGAGGTCATAAGCCAATGGGAGATAACCATCAATATCCAGTGGGTAGTTTTGACATAAGCAAATTCGCGAGTCGGCATTCTCAATACTTTTTCAGTGGACAATCAATTTCGCCATTGGGCATCATCAACATTTTTTCAATCAAAAAAGGATGCTCATTACAAGAAAAGGACATAAGGATCCTTTTTAAACTTGAAGCATGATGGATTTGTTAAGAAAAAATTAGAGATGAATCAGACTTGCAGTAGACTCATGTTCTCTTCAAATTAATTTTTTTTCGACATCCAACTTTGGTGGTTTTTCAGGTAGTGTTTTCATTGAGGATCAACAATTTCATCATGATAACTTGGAAGATTCTTCATGGTTCCTATTTTGGACTTACGATTCATGGGAGGAATGTTAGCCTCACTCTCATTACAGTAAAAAAAATTCTAATTCCAAATTATTAAATTATCATGAAAGTTTGGATTTAATCCTACCTTTCTAGATTGGGTTTGTTCCTCATAGTTAGGATTCAGTTTAGGCCTAGTTGGTTAAGAGATTATGTCCAACTATTTAGGCTCCTATATTAGAGTATGGTTGAGCTATTTTCTCAACCAAAGAGTCCAAGATAGATGCAATATCTTGAGACAAACTTCCTCATGTATTTATATGTATCATAAACATTATTTTAATAATGCGAATGTGAGATTACAGTGAGGCTCTAAGGCCTTTTCCACCACTTCTTGGTCTTAGTAAATTATGTGTGATTATTTATATCTATTCTACATATTTTTATTTTTTGTTTCGTATCTCCTTCATATTTTAACAAGTGTGAAAGAGAAGACAAGTGAGATCAATAGTTTCTTTTTGTTTAGTTGCAATGGGCCTAAAAAAGAGGTAAACGTACACTCTATAGGATGTATTATTTTTTATATAATGAGCTCGAATAATGATGGGTATTTGCTAACTACATGGTGACCTTTTCATGTATTTCTAATAATCCCAAGAAAGAGATAAAAGGATGTAAAGTACCAATGTTTGATGAGCATGAGAATAATACTAAAGACGTTCATCCTAGAGAAACTAGTGATATAGATGGTAGAAAATTTTTATAAACTAACAAAACCACCATATAAAAATTGAAGGAGACAGGCTAACAAAATAGATACACTCATCATAGCTTTCTCTACAGGAAGGATAAGAACATTGAGTGAAAACTAAAAATGGGGCCAAGATAAATGTGAGTATAATGAAAAAAACAAGTTCAAGGCATATTGGCATGTATAACTGAACAATGAAATGCATAACAAAAATCACAAGGTAAAAAAGGTTCATCATCATCGCAACTTATGGAAAAAATATGATAGAGAAAGAGGCTCAAATTTAGATTCATGGTTGTTATAACTCAAAATAAAACCCATTCGGTCTACTATGGAAGCACTCTAAAATTAGGGTTTGAATGCAAGAAAAATACCATGGAAACCCTCTCAAAAACATATATTTTCCTTTCCAATGACCCTAGTACACTAGTAGGGAGAGGAATTATTACAAATCTCCCTAAGCATTTTCTCCTCCCTTTCAACCCATGAGAGGGTCTCATTATATAGGTCATTTTTAGATCTAGGAGGATGTATATGGTAATTTAGGGGCATGATAAGTTCATAAAATTCCATAACTATTGAACCAATTCCAACTCATGACATCCTAGGTCAATTTGGTCCTCTTCAAAAGGACACTCCATAGAAAATATGAGCTCCATTGCTCCATGCAAGAAAGTAATATCTATACTAAGTGACAGGCTATATATGAGCATGGAATTAATGGTATAAATGAATATAGTGTTGTGGGAGTGATGGACTACATCTGTAGGCACATTCAAGGATGAACAAGGGTGCGTTCAAGCAAAAAATTAAAGTGATTTTAGTTATGGTTTCTCCTAATGAAAGGGAGTGGAAAATAGGGTTATAAAACTTATAATTCCCAATATAGAAGTTATATGGAGTGGAAATATTATTATTAACATATTTAATAAGAGGAACGGGTGGCAGAAGGGGGAGGGGTATTATATAACCCCAAAGGAAAAATGACCAAAAGAGTATGTCCTAGGAGTTAAGCCATAAGACAAATAATCAAGAAAAATAGTATGGATTACTGCAAGGAGTCACTTTAGGAAAGATATTATAGGTCACCCACATCAAAATCGTATCAAATTTTCTTATAATCATCCAACATAAAGGAACCCGACCTAAGGATAAACATATAGAAAATTTAATGAAAAGAGAAAGGATTTTGGAAGAAATTTTATGGAAACGATAAGTCTTCTAGATCTCAAAACCACGTAGGTTGATCTGAGAGAGGCTGGGAGGAAAAGGGTTGGTATAGTAGTAGGAATCAGAGAAAGAACATACTAGAAAACCATAAAATGGATAACCAGATATTATTTTGAATACCAATTACCAAATTCCAGTTCAATTGCATGTATGATTAAATTAAAATTATGGGTATATTTTTTGGAATGGTTTGATTTAATTTTATAAATTCAGGGCACCAATTTTACACCTATCTATAATTTCTAAAATAGGTCTCATAATTTGGTATGTTTTCAGAAGCTGAAATAATGAAGTTGATCAATGTTCCAATAAATCCTGTCAACTCTATGTTGGACAATTAGATCTCAATGGAGAGATAGGATGGTGCACTCTCCCATAATTCTATTGATTTTTTCAATTCTAATGAATGATACTAGAGACCTTATAATCATGGATACAAATTCCTACAAAAACATTGATAGATTTAAGTATAAAGGGTGAAAGAAATTTCATGGCACGATAATAGTTCAAAAAGGAGGTGGGAGCCCAATGGATATCATGGCCACCTTCACTTATTGGATGCATGCACAAATCCTCTTATATCAACCTCACTAGAATCACTCATTACATACAACACATAGTAATATCATATGAAGCCTCATACACATAGTGTTAATCACATATCATATGTAGGAATTAATGAAGAAGTATGGTAGACCCTCGTGAGGTGCATGCGGGACAAGGAAAATATTATGTATGGTGATGAATCCAATACCCTACAGCTATGTTTATATTTCCATTATGGATCATCACCGCAATTGGAAATGTAGAGCGCTTTGCATGAGTATTTGGAAAGTGTCATCATTTTTGTTGGATCGTTAGGTAACTTCTCCACCATAGTCAATTTACTTAATATTTGTTTGGAATACTGCACATTGAATTGGATCCCCCAGTCTAATAAGGTGAGGATGGATATAAACACATGAATAAGGGAGGGAATAGATATGTTATTTATGCTCTAAATTAGACTTTAAAATGGGTTTGTGGAGGCCACCACATAGAAATGAAGTAGACAATGTTGGTGGGCAAATGCAGGGATAAACATCCTCAATATTATGTTAAGACATGATATTAACTAGGCCTTGAGTCCCTTTTCCAACACGAGAATATCATCGTGACTTGAGAGACCATATCATCCCAAAGGTGACCCCCAATCATGAATTAAAGGGAGGTAATGGTTCAACAATAGTAGAGCGAGAAAACCCTACAAAATACATCAATCCAAGAATGTCGTCTTAGACAAGCGAGGAGAAGCATGTGGTCAGGTAAAGACAACAATTATAATTCCACTAAGAAAGACATGTAAAAAAAAGAAAATATCATGGGAAAGGAAGAAAAATACTAGAAAAATTGGTTTTTGTGAAAATAGATATGATGGTCCTTAATATGAAGCAACAAGAGAAAATGTCAAAAATCATTAATCACATGCAAAAAATCCAAGATTTGAAAGGAATATTGGAGATTTACCATATGGATGAAAGTAATGGCTTAGATTATTTGATTCTTTCTCTTCAGGAGAAAATCAATGCATTTCAACTGAGTCATTGGGAAACTACTATTCCCAACTAGAAAGTCGTAGGGTTAATCCCTGAACTCAACTAATCATTGGAAGAGGAAAGTACTAATTTTAATTCATGTATACATGCATTAAGGTTTTTTTTTGTTAGGAAAATTTTGTAGTATGTACTCATGCAAACATGTAGATAATTTTGAAGTACCACATAGTCCTTATGACTTGTTAGGACTTATTGTACAATGGCACAACATGTTATATGATCAGATGAACAAATTTATAAACCTCGTTGGTATTTGTTGTGAAAAGGCACAACTTTAATATAAAATAATACTCATTTTTTTCTAAAAAGAAACATATTTGACAAGAGAAGAGTTAAATACCAAACAAAATGGTTTGATATGCAATTTCAGACAAAATTAGCTTATTTCGCTCATTAATCCACAAGAAAATTCAAAGGCTCTATGTATCCCCAAATAGATGAATTTTTCTTATATATATTGGCTCCCATTATATTTCAACACTTATTTTTCCTTTTATGTAACCGTAGGGTATTCTATTTGAAAGATCAGTTTGAACAACAAAACTAGGAACTCATCATAAATACTAGAATACAATTTTAATAATTTGTTTCCCATAAGTCTTGATGGCATTCAAGTACATGAAACATTGCACTAGTCCATTGACATCCCATTTTGTAAAATTTATTATTTTCAGACACACTATCTAATAATTATGAGACAATTTGAAAAGAAAAACTTTTACTTTTTGAGTGAAATTTCTTTTCAATATTTTTCTTCAAAAGTCATGTGAAAACTACCCCTAATTAAATAAAATTCCTTTGGTAAGCACTCCATGTTCCATTAATATCTAGTAATCCTTAAAATGTATAGAATTTCCTCTTAGGTAAAGCCTACACATGAAAGAAATGACATATATGTATGGTTATCTAAGACTCATAATGCTATAGATACACCATTCTTATAAATGAACATTTTATCTTTAATCCACTAGCTTGACGTATTTTTTTTTTAAATCATTTCATCATGATAGTTATTTACAAAATCTTCACTGAAGCCTTGCACAAGTTCAAGAAACTCATAATATTCTTTGAGAGCTACAACCTTGAATGAGGCTATAACTTCCCTTTTTTCATTATTAATAACCATTTTTTCTGATGAACATGGTCAATAAGCCAACTAATGTCTTCAAAACATGGAAAGAGAGGTATAATGATTTATACATAATGAAACCCTTGTTGGCTCCCTGTAATTTGCAAGAGTGGCAAGAACTAACACTGCAGGGGCCACATCAGAACCACTTTGGAATCCTAGGACCTAGCCTTCCTGGATTCAAAGAGGGATCACTCTATAAAGGTGTTTTCAATTGATATATCATTGTGCTATTTTTTTAAGATATTAGGCTAGTTATGAATTTCTAAGGACTTGTTGTTTTTGGTTGGATTAATTGATATATTGAAAGATCAATGGTGTAACCAATTGAGGGAATGTGTTAGCTAAACAAATAGACTGTGAGAAAACATCAATCCATTGGGATATGGATTCATAAAAGGATTGAGTTGTTGATCAACTCTGCAAGGGTATTCATAGGGCAAGCTAACTATATCAAATAGATTATTTAGATTAGGTTGTGATATGAAACAAATAATAAATTGTGAAATCAACAGAGCTATAATAAGTTAAGAACCTTCTAGCTCTACTTAGACAAGAAAAGCCTTTTAAGGTAATTGTTTGGAGCAAGCCAAAGGATGGGGCAAACCATAGACTTCTTTGGACAAACTTTAATAATAAAACCTCTAAGACAACAATCCAGTAATTCAATAACTACTTTTAGATAAATAAAACATGTAATATAGCAGTGAGAGTGGTCTAATATCAAGCAGAAATAATCTAATCTGATTTTGACTAACTCTCAAAAGACTCTTTAAAGCAACATTTCAAGGTAGACCAGAGGGTAGGGCAAACCATAAACCTCTCTGGTTTAGACTTTAATAAGCATACTATAAAGAAAAGTTCTTAAAAATAATATCTCAAGTCTTACTCAAAGGAACATGGGTTCACCAAAATTTCCTTGGTTTCGCTCTATTGAATCATTTCCAAGACAACAAGCTAGATGTAACTAGAAGGAAATTAATAATATTCCAATCAGAACTTGCAGAAGAAAACATAAACATAAATAAATACAAATAGAAGTAGGGTGTTGAAACAACAAATCCTAATCTAAAACTTATGTTTATTTATCAGAGAATGATGGACATAATGGAAGAACATAAGGGAAAACAATGACAATCTAGGAAAACTTCACCATTGATATAGCTCAAGGATCCTGTGAACTTGCTTTTATTATTGATGATCAAACCAGTTATAATACTCCATGTACAATAGCTCTCTACAACTTAGATCTTTCTTTAGTTCAGTCTAGAATTCTTCAACTAGCTTAGTAGCTGAAAACAGTCCAATAACCACCAAGTAACCAACATTTAAAATGAATCTCACTTGCAATATTTATATGCAAAATGAGGAGGTGCTGTAGAAATAGGGTGTTTAAATGTTATTTATTATAGATTTAATGATTTTTTACCTTTGAGACCATGCAAGGCCCAAGACAAAAATATCTGAAAGAGTTACTCTGAAATAATGAATTTATCTTAACTTCTGAGTTGTTTTAGTAGAGATATTTGACTTTAAAGGCTTTGTAATAAGTTTGTAATAACTATTGAGCTGCTCCAAAATATCTCTAACTATGTAATAACTTCTTGATTCCTTTATGGAAAGAATCATGTTGTAGGTGGCAGTTTTGTCTTTGGATAAGTAACTACTTCTTTGTTGAGTGATTCGAAGCTGTCTTCGAGTTGATCTGCCTTTGTTTTAATCATCAGAATCTGTTTAGGCCTTTGAAACTTGATTTTTCTTTTATAATTTTCCTTACTATCTTTATCCTTCATTATTCTTTCTGATTGTTTGTTTATTCAAATTTTTCTTTTATATATTTTACTTTCATCCATTCAACATCTACGTAGGATGGAGGCTTTAAACATCGGCGCCATTTTTTGTGCAATATCCATTGTTAGCCATTAGATCTCAGGGATAGAGATCGAAGGTACGGGGCGAAATGGGGAGCATGCACAAGTTGGTAGGGTGGAGCTTGAGGAAAGGTGTTGGGATATGAATGGGTGGCAGAGAGAGAGGAAAGTGGGGTCAACTGTGATGACGTGGGGGTTTTTTCTTGTTTGCACGAGACGATAAGATATGTGAGGATGATGGGGATGCAACAACTATTGGATCGGTGGGACAAACCTCGACCGACGATGGAGATGGATTGATAAAGATGAAAGACGGGGTAAGGGAAAGCAGACCCGTATCTTAATTTTTCAAAGGTTTGGGGCTTTATACAAGGTGTAGGGTTTAAATAAAATAAAAAGGGGCGGATACATATTCTTTATGGTGGAAGGGGTTTAGGAATAGGCAGAAGTTCGGGGTCATATGGGAGTTAAGGGGCTAGTGTTTAAGAGGAGAGGGGCTTAAGGCCTATTATGTTCAAAGGGGACAGACTTTATTTATAAAAACTGAGTTTTTATAAGTTTTTTAAAGGTTTAATAGGAAAAAAAATAAATTTAAACAATGTAAAAAGGGGTTTTACATTGTTTAAGGGTTTTAGACAAAAATGATGAATAAAGGGAGGAATCAGGGCTTGTGAGGGAAAAGAAGAAATGGGTTTCAGAGGGGAAAAAGGGGATGAATGGGGGTGATAAAATGAGGAAATTAGGCCTAGAAAAATGGAGTTTCCACGGAGCAACAGGGTGAACTTTTGAGAAGGAAAAAGATGAAGTTTTTTAATGAAACAGTGAAGCTTAGGATGATGAAGGTAGTGAGACTTCTAAAGATAGTTGATAGGAAAGTAATGTTATATTTAGTTGCTTGTAGAACATCCACGGTCTTCTAATCAAATCTATAAAATACAGGAGGATAACAGTGGCTCCACTTGGGGAGGGTAGCTGCTTTAGGAGGTGTCAAGAACCTCAGAAAATAAATATCTAGAAGAAGTAGACCAGTGCCTTGATTTTCACCTTGATAGACCTCCATTAAACTTTATGACTTTCTTCTTTGAAGAATTGATCTTTTAGTATCTGAAAAATGACATGATTAATTTCAGTCCAACTTCTACCTACCCATCCTATTTGTTCTAACTTTTCTTCTTCATTGGGTTCATTTTAATTAGTCAACCATTAACATCATTTTCTTTTGAAAATAGGAAACTAACAAATTCTACAGTTATATCCTCCAAGAGTTCAGATTAAGCTGATGAACTCATTTCTTTCTTTACCTATTCTAACTATCTGTCAAGATTAAACTGTTTGACATATTTTCATTCTCTAATATACAAAAAAAATTTGAAAACATAACCAAATTAGGATTGGAAAGTCTGATCTGTTATGAGCAGTGATACTTTGTACAAGTCTGCATACAAAATTTATTTTGCAGAAATTTAACACAACATTTTGAGGGCTGAAATCTGGACTTTGCTTTTTTATCCCTCTCTTCCTTTCTTGGTTCAGATTTTGAGCCTTGGAACCAATTTCGTTTCCTAATCTAATATAATCTACTGATAAGCCAAGTTTAGACAGTTTGGAAAATCTTCATTCACTAACCTATCAACAGAAATTTAAATTTTACTCAGTCATGGTTAAGCTGTATGACTGAATAAGGATTTTCTCCTCAAGTAGTGGCATTTGGACTTGCACACTTTAAGAACTTATTTTTTTTTGGTATGGGGTTGTACATTTTCCTTTTCTGCCCTCGTTTCTTTGTTTTTATATTTTTGTATTAATATTTTTTATTTTTTTCTTTAAACAATGTTATATACAATGGATAAAGCTCTAAAATTAGGTATCGTAATGGAAATAATGTTTAAGCATCCTTCCATTGACAAGGCCTCCAAAAAGTTATGTTCCATCCATCTTCTATAAGAAAAATACATTTTTACCTCTAGAATAATGGATGATGTAGGCACCTTTCCACAGATTTTCAAACTTACCATGCTTTCCCTTGTCTTCTCTCCTTGAGTCCCATTTTAGCACTTTGTCACCAATGTTGAAATCATTTTCTTTTGACATTTTTTCAAATAGATTCTTGATGTTTTCTTGCACTAGTTGTGTTCTATTTTATACCTCTTCTTTGGTTTGTTGCAACTGTATATTCTGATTTATCCTTCTTATCATGTAATTTTCTTCAGACCATAGTTCTTGGATCAGCTTCATAACTGGCACTCCTAGGCTTGTTGGAAAAATTGCATCTGCTCCATAAACTAGCTGGTAGGGGGACATCCCAATTGATTTTTTGCATGTTAACCTGTTTTCCCATAATGCATGTACTAGCTTGTTATGCCATGATTTTTGATTTCCCTCCAGCAATTTCTTGATGATGTTCACCAACCTTTTGTTTAAAGATTCTACCAACCCATTACCTTGAGGGTAATAAGCTGTGGAATGACCCAATTTGATATGATATTTGTGGCAAAAGTATACCATCCCCTTGGATCTAAAGGTAGCAACATTTTCAGTGATAATCTTTCTAGCATAACCAAATCTAGACAAAATATAGTTTTCAAGGAATTTAATGATGACTAGATCAGTGGAAGTTCTAGAGGGGATTGCCTCTATCCATTTTGTAAAGTAATCAGTCGTTGTTAGGATCCACTTATGTTGGGCAGATGAAGAAGGATGGATTTCCCCAATAAAATCTAGGCCCCACTGTTGAAAAGGAGCTTCAATAGAAATATGATGCAAAGGTAAGGGTAAGAGTTTTCTTTTGCCTTAAAAGATTTGACACTTGTGGCAGGAAACCACCAATTTATCGATGTCTTGGTAGAGGGTGAGCCAATAATAACCAACTCTAAGGATTTTGTTGATAGTTTTTTTCCAATAGAGGTGGCCTCCACATTCCCCCTCATGAAACTCGTGCTTTATCTTCTCTGCATCATTCTCAGGCAAACATTTAAGAAATATACCACTAACTTTTTTCCAATATAACCATTTATCTATAATGCAATAATTTAGAGCTTTTAACTTCAAGAATATTTCCTTTGTCTTAGATAAACCAGGAGGAACATTAAGATAGAAAAGAACATATAAAATATCAACATACCAAGGTGAATTCAGAAATACTTCTTCAACATGAGGGGTTTTGCATTCTTCTTGTTCTTCTAAAACATCAACCATATTCATATATAAGGCTTTAAGATTTGATTCAGCCATAATTTTTGGAAGTCCTTGTCCTTTGATCAATTTAATGGGTCTAATTTACAAGTCATATTCTAATATAACAACAATCCACTTCCCTTTTTTGCCATCAGGATCTTGTGTTAAAATGTCTTTGAAAACTGTGTGTGGGATAAATGCAATGATGTGTGAGTGTAAAATGTAAACTCTGAAATATTTCAAGGCCTTGATCAAGGAAAAAGCATGTTTTTCCATTATGTTGTATTTCAGGTGTGCATCTCTTATTGCCTTGCTGAAAAATGCAATGGGTTGCTCTTGCCCTTTTATGTTTTTCTGAAGCAAGACAACAACAACTGTATGTTTTGATGCAAAGGAGAAAATGAAGAAATATTAATTAAAATCAGGGCTAATGAGAACTGGTGTTTAGGTAAGTGCTTGTTTAACCAGTTCAAAGGATTGCTTTGCTTCAATGGTCCATTTAACTCTCGTTTCCCTTTTTAGAATGTTTGTTATGTTTCTAAGGAGTTCAACAAGTTTTGGTATGAACCATCTCAAGAAATTAATATTGCCAATGAAAGATTGCAGTTCTTTCATATTTCTAGGATGATTGATTTATAATATTCCTTCAATCCCTTTTGGGTCTATCTTTATTACCTCTTCTGATATGATATGACCTAGAATTTTTCCTTCTTGGAGGCCAAATAAATTTTTCTTGGGGTTTAAGGATAGAGCATACTTTCTACATTTCTCAAAAACTTTTCTTAGGTGAGCAAGGTGTTATTCATCTATTTTGGAATAGACTGTGATCTCATTTAAATATATCACAATGAAGAAGCCTATCTCTTCTTAGAAAGAAATATCCATGGCTCTTTGGAATGTGGTAGCAGCATTCATTAAACGAAAGGGCATTTTCACATACATGAAAGCGCCCCAAGGTGTAGTGAAAGTTGTTTTAAGTTGATCATTAGGGTGTACCAACACTTGGTTGTATCCTGAAAAGTCATCTAGCAAAGAAATTATCTTAGAACCTACTACCATCTGTAAGATATGATTCATTTTGGGCAAGGGGTAGTTGTCCTTTAAAGAGGCTTTGTTTAAGTTTCTAAAGTCTATGAAAAGCCTTATTTCTCCTATTTTTTTCCTCACAGATACAAGATTGGATACTAAGTCTGAATATCTCATTGGGACTATGGTTCCAGCATCATACATTTTTTTGATCTCTTTCTCAACCAGAGGTAACTGTACAAGGTTTATTCTGCGCAATTTTTGTATAAAAGGTTTATGGTTTTCTTTGAGGGGTATCTTATGCTGAATTATCTCTGTATCATATGATTTTAAGTCCTAATCACTCCAAGAAAAAACATCAGAAAATTCTCTAAAAAGCTCAAGGAATTTCAGTTTTATATGAGATGGTAGTGTTCTGGATAATTTAATCATTTTGGGCTCTTCTTTAGTGCCTATATTGCACTCTTCTATTTCAGTTTTAGTGGGTTCCATTTATGGCTTTTTGGAAACATCATTAAAGTCAAACAATTCTTCTAAAGGCACCATTCCCTTTGGCAAGTTATCAGTGTTAGACTGCAGCACTTCAAAATCTTCTTGTTCTAAATTAGTTCTCAGCTCTGTTTTCTGTGGGCATTTTTTAGTTAACATATTTATATCAGCAATGTTAGGAGTTTCTTCTTCATCAGATTTTTCCTCAGTAAGATAGTCCTCTTCATACTCTGAGTCTAAATTGGTCATTTCAAACCCATTTATGGACTGTAGGAAATCCTCTATTTTTTTATCTCCTTCAAATACTTGCCAATATTTGATATTATTAGGGATTGTTGGTCTATATTTAACTTAGACTGTGTATTGTTTGCTCTCATAAGGTTTTTGACATGTACTAGCAGCAAATGTTAAACCATTGGCAAGAATGTTTTAGTTTCTAGGGACAACGTTAAGCTCATATTCTGTGAATGTTTTCAAAAGGTCAACAACATCATCTGTATATGCTTGTAATATTGGATGCTTGGTAGTTTATTCTCCATTTACTTGTTTAATAATCAGTTCTGAGTCTCCATGAATAGTTATCCTCTTAGCTCCTATTTTTTTCAATAATTGCAATCCTAAGAGGAGAGCCTCATATTCAACTATGTTATTGGTGCATCGAAAGTTTAGTTTATATGAATGGCCCTCAGCATGATTATTTTCTGTGTTATGCATCCATATGCCTGCTCTTGAGCCAGTTCTACTATAAGACCCATCAAAACTCATACTCCAAAGAGGTTCACATTCATATTTATTAAAGTCATTTCTAGTCTCTTTGTCCTATTTATTTTGGCTATCACTATGTTCATTTTTACTTTGTTCCTCAAGGTTTTCACTATGTTTAGTTTTATCTTGTTTGTCATAATTAGCTCTGTGTTGATGGTTGGTTTGTTGCTTATGATCTTTATCATGTTTTCTATGATGTTTTGAGTTAGAAAACTGTTTTAGATTTTTCTACTTTCTTCCCTCTTTTCCTATTCCTGATTTGGCATCTCCTTCTCCTTGCTCATTAAGATTTTCATCATTGTAAAGAATGAACGAGTCAGGGTCTGTGTGAATAGAATAAAGTGGGGATTTGTCTGGTTTTTTTTTACTATTAACCATGTATTTCATGTGTGTTTCCCTGTATAGTCTTCTTGGTTGACTAAAGACAGGGATGGTTGCATAAGTCATATCCATCTGCAGGGTACCTTGGAGTTTAGCAACCCATGACCTTGAAAGGAGCATGCCATATTTAGGAGGTATATCAACCACTACAATGTCCATGACTAAGCTCTTGGCTGGTATTTGTTCTAAGTTGACACATAAATATTTGATCAGGCCTATACATTTAACTCTACTGGAATCAAAAGAGTATAAATCTTTGTAAAGTCTAGTTATCTCAAGGTCTAGTCTCTCCATCACTACTTTCGGCATTAGGTTGTGGGAGGCTCCTGAGTCAAGCAGGCATTGTGAAAAATATTATCATGGATGTTTAGACTGACATAAAAGGGAGGCAAACCTCCCTCTTGAAATTTTCCTTCTACTTATGGTCCAAATAGAAGCTCGGGCTTGTCATCAGTTACATTGACATAATCAGTTTGTTCCCCTATGTTTAAAGCTCTCAAAAGTCGGGTTTCATATATATCCTGGGTGACTAATTCAGTAAGAGGAACAGGAATCTTGATTTTGGCAATTTCACTCTCTATGATGAAAGGTATATGAGCTTTTGAAATGTTCAAATCAACCTTCAATGATTTGACATTCTCAGCAAATTCAACTTGCTATTTTTTATTATGAATAACAGTTAAAATAGTTTTAATAGGAGCATTAGCTGAGTTTCTAGTGCTAATTTTTTCACCATTGTGCTTGTCACTAATTTGGTTGTTTTTTCCTTTGTTTTTATTAGAAATTTCAGCAACTATTTTTTTGTTTTCTGCTATCTTTTTAGAAATGTTTTCAGAATTGGTTCTAGCAGAAATTTCGTAGGTTTTCTTTTTGGGAGTGTCTTTATTCTTTTTTCTCCCAAGGTCATATTGTCTGTGTACTTCCATTATAGCATTTTCAAAGCCTTGTTTGTAATCTTTAGATTCTGGGCTTTCTTCATCATAGGGTGTAAATATGCCTTGTTCTTCTTCATTTAGGAAAATGCTATCCTCATTGTTTACTCCTAATAAGTTTATGTGATCTCCCACTGCTTCTTCAATGAATCCCTCATCTTCATCAGCATAGTTTTTTTGAAAAGGAGGTCTGACTTGCTGATCAGGGCCTCTTTGTCTAATTTGAGGGGGATTCCTTCAAAAATTTTGGTTCTGATTTTGATTTTTACTTTGAGGAGCTATTTGGTTTTATTTAGGATAATCTCTCTCATTCATGTTAATTCTCTCCATCATCATCTCCATGGTTCTAACCATACTATCAATTTTGGAATCTGATGTTGGGGGGCCAGCTTCATCTTTGTAGGTAACCTTTTTCTCTGCTTTCAATCTAGCCCTTCTGGCATTTAGGTTAGCTTCTACACTTACTTCCCCTTACTGCATATCTTCTAATGTGAGGGGTTCTCTCTCCCTTAACTGATAACACATTTCTGGGTCAAATCCTTCAGGATACTTCATTAAGGCTAAGCCTTGTGGGGGTTTCATATGTGGAGGGAGTGCATTATACACACTATTGAATCCAGTGAAATAATCTTGGACACTCTCTCCAACATTTGTCTTAAGGTCATTGTATTCTGATAGGATTTGAAGGGGATTTCTCTTGACTTCCCATTTTTTTAGGAATAGTTGATGAAAAGCAGGGATATCATTAATATTGTTAGGGGTTAAGCCTTTGAACGATTTTCTTGCTTCGCCCCCTAAGATTTGAGGAAACATTCTAAGTTTAACAATTTCATCATCTATTTCTTGTATTTCAAAGTATTCATTCATTATATCCACATGTTGTTGAGCTCTAGTAGAACTACTAACATCATATAATGGAATCTTGGACTGATAGTCTTATGGTGGAGAAACTAGAGGTAACGGAAGGACTAATGGAGCATATCATGTTGCCATGATATGAGCTTGTGGATACAACAGGGGATTAACAAATGGAGGTAGATGATGAAATGGAGTGGTTTGAACAGTGGATGTATGGGTGGGTGTAGCTGAAGTAATCTGACCAACTAACTGATTTTGAGCAGATTTAGGATGAGAGAAGCCAAAGTTTTGGAGAAAATGGGAATCAGGAGGAGTGGAAGGGGAGGCTTCCTTACTACTACTTTGTTGTGAGTCTACAAGCTCAAGGTTTACTTGGTCTATACCACTTTGTGACTTGGTTCTAGATAGGTTTCTTATATGAGGTAATTCAACTTGGGTATTTTGCAAGTTTATAAGGTTTTCAGGTACAAAATTTTCTTTGTGGATTGGTCTATCAATAATTGGATTTTTCGATCTAGGAGACCTCCTAAGGATGCTTTCAGGATTGTGAACTATTACAGGAGGATTTGGGTCAGGATGGGATCTAGTATTGATTCTTCTAGAAGCCAGGATTTTTGACCCAACAAGTTAGAAAGGATTTTAGAGGTACAATAGTCGTTGGACACAAACCAAACTGTAAAAGAGATACTTAATCCACAAAGTATTCTTGACTCGGTATCGCTTAATGTTTTGATGGTCTAATAAGTTTTCCCAGTGGATTCAATGGAAAACCAGTGGAGTCACCAAGTGGAAGATTTTTACTTGTTTTATGACTGATTGTTGTCCACCATCATCAATCAGAAACCATTCTTAGACAATACATGATTCATCTTAAACTAAATGGGATTTTCTGAGTTTTGAGTGAATCTGAAATGTTTATTACTCAGTATTCCCCAGTATGGTCACCACTATGTTGGATCCATGCAATTTGCAAGAGTGGAAAGAACAAACACTGCATGGGCCACATCATAACCACTTTGGAATCCTAGGACCTAGCCTTCCTGGATTCAGAGTGGGATCTCTCTGTAAAGGTGTTTTCAATTGATATATCTTTGTGCTCCTTGTTTAAGATATTAGGATAGTTTTGAAGTTATAAGGACTTGTTGTTTCTGGTTGGATTAATTGATAGATTGAAAGATCAATGGTGTAACTGATTGAGGGAATGTGTCAGTTTAACAAATAAATTGTGAGAAAAGATCAATCCATTGGGCTATGGAGTCATAAAAGGATTTAATTGTTCATCAACTCTGCAAGGGTATTCATAGGTCAAGCTAACTATATCAAATGTATTCTTTAGATTAGGTTGTGATATGAAACAAATAATAATTTGTGAAAGTAGCAAAGTTATAGTCATTTAAGAATCTTCTAGCTCTACTTAGACAAGAAAAGCCTTTTAAGGTAACTATTTGGAGCAAGCCAAAGGACAGGGAAAATCATATACTTTTTTGGAAAAAAATTAATAAGAAAACCTCTAAGACAAAAATCCAGTAATTCAAGAAATACTTTCAGATAAAGAAAACATGTAAGATAATGTAATATCCCAAAATCAGGACAACTCAATAGTCCTGCTGAAATAACACAATTATGAGAATATTGTGCATGGAAATGAGTTTGAAACTCTTGTATCCCTTATATCAGCTCAGCTAGGGCCTAAATCCAAGAGGAGAGAAAAAAAAAATCAGACTAGGTGGGTTAAACAGATCTCCCACAAACTAGTCTAGTTGCAAACCACCCAAAGAGAGAGGCTGC
This sequence comes from Pinus albicaulis, assembly GCA_034641835.2. Taxonomy (NCBI): domain Eukaryota; kingdom Viridiplantae; phylum Streptophyta; class Pinopsida; order Pinales; family Pinaceae; genus Pinus; species Pinus albicaulis. The sequence continues at coordinate 2,392 of JAXQQM020083096.1, read as the reverse complement.
AGCCCTATGCAAAGGATTGCTTCAGAAATAACGCAGATCCACTGAAGCACATTAGGAGGCTGATATGGAGGTTTAGAAATAGGATATATTATATTAGATCATAATTATATTACGTATCATACATTTTACAGAAGAAAGGATGACACAATGCAGGAGAAATCCTCAGAAATGAGGTGCTACAACCATGATAAAAGACTGCATAACCATGACAAAATTATTTTTAGGGCTGAAGCAGAATTTTATTAATTCTTTAGATCTAGATCAGATATATGCATAAAAATTTAGATCTAATACACATTTGTGTACAAGAAATGTTGATCTATACATTCCCCTTAGGGTTTTGCTCAAAACATGAAGCACCAGAAGTAGATCTGAGATCTAAGAATGCAGATTTGTAGAATGATTCATAAATTTCTTAATAATAGAATGGTATAGAAAATAGATATGAAAAAAACATGGATTGTATGGCCAATTCATGTATCACCACAGTGAAAGGAAGAATCCCAACACTAGAGATCTCTCCTCCAAAATGCAGGAAAAACACCCTGCAACTGTAGATCTGTAAATAATGCTGTCTAGGGAGAGAAATAGTACTACAGAATATGAGAATGGTTTCAACTCATGCCAAGATGTAGATCTGAAGCACAATCATCTAATGAACTCTTCCAGGAGGTTAAAATACACACTCACTAAGAAAAGCCATTGCTATCATCTAGATCTAAGAATATCTAGTCCTCCACTTGCTTTACCAACTTAGAAAGGCGCTATAGGGTAAAGGCGCGGGTGGTTGGTTTATTGCTGTATCTCTCTCGGAGGCTTTCCGGTGCCCGAGGCAGACAGTAAGATTAGCTATGATGTTCACAAAGATGGCATGAGCATGTTCATATTAGCTTGAAATAACTTGAAGGAATACAATAGAGAATTACCTCTTTAACAGCTTTAGAATCCTTTGGAGAGCGCTACGCAGCAAAGCAAGAGTTCTTCTTCACCGGCTCCAAATTTGAGTCCTGCAATCAGTCAAAGCACCCGCGTAATTTCTAATATAACAAGTATTCTATCAATTAAATCAATAATAAACATCTAGATTATACACATCTGAGCCATTCATATCATACTAAGCAAATATTGAAACAACAATATAACATTAAGCATCGAATGGACAAAACGAACATAGTTCTATTGATTTTGAAAGAAGGAGGATTACAACCATCGGTTGTACCAAGCCCTCCTCAATCTCCCAATCTCTCTTCTCTATCAAGTGAAGAAGTCCAAGCCAACAAGCTCTCTAGGAGCCTCTTTGACTCTTGGCCTTCACAATGTCACACTATTCTCTATTCCACAAGTATACAAGAACTTTTGTGCAATCCTTCGACCTTCAATTAAGAGCTTTCAGCTCCTTCTTATAGGAGAGGGAGAAGGCCATTGTTGCCCTTCTCTTTCCACTAGTTTGGAATGGAAAAGGCTTAGATGTTTCCTTGATCTCTATGCTTTTGCCTCTCCAGAGTTACGATCTTCTATGTAATAATAATAATGGTAGTGCTTCCATGATTTCTGCTGTGCAACGATAAACTCCTTTGTGAGAAAGTCGATGATTCAAATCTTTCTTCGCTCTTACCCAATTCAAACTTAAAACCTGGGTAACGCGTCCCTCCAGTGTAAACAGAGCATTTCCCTAGCCACTAACGCGGCCAATGTACTGATTGTCTGCGTTATAACGCTATTGTTCTGTTCTATATATGCGTTACCCTGGAAGAAATAGGTTTAATTTAGGTCTTTGTACTTCTTCCATATTTTGTCTTCCCCTCCTAGGCAAAATACTTCTTCAGATAGAGCCCGTTGCGGGGCTCCTCGAGTGGAATTCCATTACAGTCTTGTAGTTCGTAAGCTCCTTTTGAGAGGGCTTTAGTAACGATGTAAGGACCGAGCCACAATGGTTGGAGCGTTCCTGCCCCAAGAGGTCGTGTTTTTGATCATAAAGTAGAACAAGATCGCCCTCTTGGAAAGAACGAGGCTTGACAGATTTGTCGTATTGAGCTTTAACTCGGCGCTGGTGAGCTTCGAGTGCTAGTGTAGCATCTCGACGAGTTTCGTCCAAGTGATCGAGCGAGAGCAAGCGCTCTTCTGTGGCGGTGGTGCCAGGCAGGAGTTCAACGGCTAGTTTAAGCGATGGGATTTCACACTCAATCGGAAGTACTGCCTCCAGGCCGAAAGCAAGTTGGAAAGGTGTGATATTTGAGAAGCAATACGGAATATTTTCCATGATACCTGTCTTGACCGAGATATCGATGAGCAGTGTCTTGGAAATATTACCCATGTTCCCTTCTGAATCGATAGTGTGGACAGTCGTATAAGAGGAGGGAACTATCTCAGGTTGGTCAAAAGATGGGATTTC